>CM038146.1:501617977-501773118 GCA_021437245.1 Aegilops speltoides
CTTTTGTATTTGTGCATAACTTAATATCCTTAAATACCTCAACTGGGATCTATGAAACATGCGACGTAAAATAGATCCTAGTACAAGTTTCTAGTGTATGATCTAGATACAAGCAAATAGAAATTCTAGAGTTTATGACATGTTTATGAGGATCTTGTCATCTGCAAGTTTTTTTCCATACTATTTATTGCATGCTTCCATAAGTCTGCCAACCGGTTGGTAGCATGACCCTAAAACCCAAAAAACACTCTTGTAGTAGCAAACTCAAAGAGGAAACCACACGTTAGTTTAGTGTGTCTTATTTTAATTCATACTAGACCATGTCGGCGCGCGTTGCCGCGCCCGTCTATTTTTATATCTAATAATCAGAATTCCACAAATATATAGATGTAATAGGCATTGCTTCTCTGGTTTATTTTATTTTCAAGGAATAACATATATATTTGGGAAAAGTTGTACTGTAACATTTGTAATAAAAATTTAATAGTGCATGATCTACATTTGTTTTTGAAAGGGTGCATGATATACGTAGGGTGACTGCTCAAATACCTCATGTATTCAGATGGTCGTTCTGCAGGCCAATACTTGATGTATTAGGTGGACAGAATGAATCTTCAAAGCCCATTAAATCTGATCAATTTAGATATATTATAACTGAGCACTTTTCCTGCCCTCTCAGGCCATTAGCATTTGTATCCATTGGATCGTCACTTTTAGGCTTCGTCGGCCGTCCGATTGACTCTTAATCGCACCGGAACCGTGCGTACAGGCTTCCTTCCCGACGTAACGAGCGCTATCCTTCTCGGGCCGCTACTCCGGTAGTTTTTTTGGCCCTCTGAGATTCAATTGGGCCTACTGGGCTAGTATTAGACTACTGTGCAATGGGCAAAAGCGGAAAACCCTAAAACAATCCGGACGACCGTGACCCTAGTTTCTTGCGCTCGCAGCCTCGCCTGGCGGCGCCTCTCCCTGGTTGATCGATCTAGATGCCGACCGATGTGGGACTTGGACGGCAATAGCGACTGGTTGAGTTTGTTCAGTTGCACAGACGCAAAGGACAATGCCTTGTCGGTTCGATCGGTTGCACGGACGCGAGCAGCACGGCGGGATGCGGTGCGGCGGTGAACAGCCGTGAAGTTGAATCGCCGAGGATGATTGATTGAAAGGTTAATCCGCGATTAATGCCAGTTGATGCTCCGGGCAGGTCAGTTACAATGGCGATTCATGTTTTCCATTTAATTCATGCTATCCATATAATTCCAATCTTGCTGCTACTCCTTTCCCACACTACTCACTTTCGCAAACTATTCTCCAGCACAGCAGAGATGGATGATGCTTAAGTCTCTAGCCGTTTCAATTCTCCTTGTTTGCTGCACCTCCTCTAGACCCGATTCTTCCTCTATTTTTAGTGATACTGTTGTTTGTTTTAAAAAACACAGATTTCACATGTTGACAAATTTCAGGCTGGTTCTGCTAGGTTAGGAGGTGATGCGCTGGTTCCAATTATCCGTTGTTGTGTATATATATATATATATATATATATATATATATATATATATATATATATATATATATATATATATATATATACTTACTGATGTGTTCTCTGTCTAATTTCCCATGCCCGAGCTCTCCCGTCTTGCTCGATATGAAATTACTTGGATGGACGAGCATACAAGAATTTCTAAGAAAGTCACAGCAGCGCTCCTCTTATGCTTTGGAGAACAGTGCAAGGTAATCTTGAGATTTGTATATTTAGTTCTTTGATTTACTTCTAAACATGTTACAGTCACTGATGCCTCTGCCCACATACAGGAACAGTATGATCTTCATGTTATTTGTGGCGTCAACCATAATGTGTCTGGCCCGTGGCCCTGTCTATACTGCATGAATGCTGACAAACCCATTTTCATATTCCATCACATTCATGTTAATTTTCTGGCAAGCCCAAGAGATGGAAATACAAAACTCCTCAATATACTCATGAGAAATACAACTTTGACCTGAGGTAAGAATGTAAGATATAGGCTTTGGATTTTCGGTAAGAAATTTTGTAAGGCGACTCCAGGACCAACAGAACTGATGGTATAGTGAAATACATCTACTAATCAAAACTACCTATCACATGTCTCGATTCATGCATGCTAACCACCAGCACGCTGGAAGAGTAACCTGCTTCCTAATTTCCTGATCACTAGCTCAGCCTTGGTCGCTGTTGGCAATTGGTTATCTTGTCAGTACTTCACAATTAGGGTTATGCATTCGCATACTTCTCTTAGCTTGATGCCCATTCCCGTACTATTTTATTCAACTGGACGGATGTGTTTCTTACCCTGTTCTGAATCTCTCTAATTCTTGGGTGTAAGCGGGCATGTCTATGTTTTATTATTTTATATATGTTAAATATTATGACACATACTTACAAATTTAGTTAAGTTAGATTTTTCCAATTTTTTTAATAGAAGTGTTCATATCCTCATATATCAGTTTTTAGGCTGCAAAAATTGAAATTTATGGGGTAGTTGTGGTGCAGCCAACCAAATGCATGGATGTTGCCAGCGGCCACAAGAAAATCTAATCATGTCATTTTTGCTGGCACAATCTGGTTACTGTAGCCAGTGAACCGTGGGCGAGACTTTGAACACTCGAAAGCAACTAACAAAAATTAAGATTCACAAACAGAGGATTTCGTTGATGCACTATATATGTATACTGTTACATGTTTATTTCATATTTGTGTTGTTTTTTATTATCGGTCTTGAAGATACTGATTAGCTATATTTACCAAGTGTACACTGTTTTATTGTCATACCAAAGCCCATTTGTACATATGATATTTCTCTGGATTACCGACTAACAGACATTTCTGTTTGTGCAAAATTTATATATTTTATGCATTCATATATTTATTGTTTAAATAGACGGGTGCAGCAACGCGCGCCGTCAGTGATCTAGTATCATTTACAGAACAAGCCATGATTGTTTGATGGAAAGCTTTAGTGAAATAAAAACACAAAAGATAAAGTAAATTCACAACAAATTATTGTTGATCCCACTGAAACTTCACCAAGTATCACTGCGTGTTTCATCAACCTCCAAGAAGCCCTGCATCATCTTTAGTCAGTTACCGGTAACACTACGGGCATCATCAACACCTGAATCGTGCATCCGTGCCAACTCAGGAACAACCACAGTACCTCCATCTATATGATGTCTGCTCGATTGTAGTTCGCAGACACGTTAATATGCAGTTAGTTATTCAGGGCTAAGGATAAGTATTCTTCCTTAATTACTCAGAAATATTCTGATTAGATGTCTGCAGGGGATGTTTCGCTGGAAACATCATGTCCCTACAAATATAAAGAAATATGAGATCTAGCAGTAGACTAACATATGTGAAATTGAACTATCGAAGACACCATACTGAATCAAATACAAGGATTGTCAATGGAAGTGAAATCCTCTAGTGGAAACGCCCACCTCTAAATGGTAGCAACAAATCTGTAACACATGAAGACCAGATTTATAAAGAAATATTATGCTGGTATGTTGAGCAATTTCCCATTGTAACACAAGAAGATCTAGCAGGGTTTGAAGCACAAATGCCATAAATTACACCAGATTACACAAATTAATTTACATGATAACTCTAAGTGCACTCTGCACCTTGTTTAAGATTACTGCAGCAGACCAGCAAGTGATACCATTACCAGCTTGAGCATCTGAAAGTGTGGGGATTCAAACATAATACTCTGAAGCAAGATACCACTTTAGTTGAAATAAGTACCTCACCTTCCAAATGGTTAGTCACTAAATCTTAGAATCCAGCATAACTGAGATCAGATCCGTTAAAATAGAGAACCTGCATTAGTTTGTGAGTACAAAGAACGCTATGAAAACAATCATTATTCTAACATTAGATGAATAATTAGGGGAAGAGCAGAGGAACGGCATGAAAAAGTAGAAAGACGAATTAGCGACCTATGCGTCACCCATGGCTGCCGGAGAAGGTTTTGCCGAAGTGAGGGGAGTGGGGAAGGAGCAGAGGGGCGGTGGAGATTATATGGGCGCCAGACGGAGAAAGAGCATGAATCGGCATTGGTAACGATATGCAATTATCGCAGCTGGCGAGTGGCGCGCATCAATCACCAGCTCGATTTATTTCCGCAATCAATTGCTGTAAATGAACAAACAGCAACCGACGGTTCACTGCCCCACCCACCTCCCCGTTGCGTTGCCGGCGAGGCAACTGGTTAGCATTCCGCATAAGCGACCCATGGCATCGGCCTGCCCTCTCAATTACAGGATTAACCTCGCAATCAATCAATTCGCATGAATAGGAATGAAACTGACCTTCCCGAAGCATCGATTGGCATTAATGGCCCGATTAATCATCCCTTCGCGATTGAATCCCATGCTGTTGGCCGCCGCACCCCAACCGGCTCCGCTGCTGGCGCCCGTGGTGCCCCATCCGGCCGCGCCGCTAGGGTCCGTCACCCATCCGGCCGCGCCGCTAGGGTCCCGCCCCATCCGACCGCGCCACTCGCGCCGTCCGTCACCCATCCGGCCGCGCCGCTAGGGTCCCGCCCCATCCGACCGCGCCACTCGCGCCGGCGAGCCAGCCGCCAATGCACTCCGGTCAGGCGGCGTGGTTGGAATAGAGCAGTTGCGAAATTGGTCTAGGGCTCGTGCGTGGCTGCGTGGCGTTTCACCGTGCGCGATCTGTTGGACGGCAGAGAAGGCCAGGCCCAATAGGCCGGTAGGCCCAATTAAACGTGAGACAGCGAAAAAAGCCACCGGAGCAGCGGCCCAAAAAGCCTCGCGCGGCCTGAGGCGCGAGTTAGCGCGTGCGTACGAGATTTAGGTGCTACTAACAGCGATCCGACGGCCGAAAACGACTAAAAGTGGCGATCCAATGGCTAAAAGTGCTAATGGCCTGAGAGGGCTGGGAGAGTGCTCAGTTTTAATATATCTAAATATAAACCGTTCAGATCTAGTTATCTTTGGTAAGATGGCTCATGTTGTCGCATTTGGCGATATACCGTGCTTTCATGGCCATTGGTTGGGCTGCCACCGGTGCCTGATGTCGTTGGGTTGGTTGTACGGGAACCCCGTGAGGGACCGGACTCTAGGTTCGGGACGTGGCTATCCCATTGATGTGGTGTGTTTTTCAGGTGGGAGACAACGCTTTCGGTGATAACAAGAGAACATGTGGCGATATCGTCCGTCTCAAAGCTCCGCGGCTCAAGGCTACAACCCAAAAACTTTGATTTGGTTCAAAATACAACCCACTTTACCCTTCTACAATTATCTCCGGTTCAGGCTACAACCCAAAAACTTTGATTTGGTTCAAAATACAACCCCTAAACTCTAAAAACAGTCCACTGTGCACGATTTAAACTAGTTTCAACTCCGGTTTTACAATGAAGCCCGCACCTAGGCCGCCCACCGACCTTCTATTCCTTTTGCCATCCCCATTAATGGCCCTCCTCTTCATGCGAGCCTACCGTGGACGACAACCGCTTCATCATTGAAGCTACTGCTCCGGTCATATGCTCACCGGTGGCTGCTACTGCTACGCTCGCCTAGCTCTCAGTATGCTCATAGGTGGCTGCCGCTGCTTGGCTGGCCTAGCTCTCACTACGCTCACCGGCGGCTGCTGCTGCTTGGTCGGCCTAGCTCTCACTACGCTCATCGGCGGCTGCGGCTGCTTTGCTGGCCTAGCTCTCACTACGCTCGCCGTGGCATCTCCACTGCATGTTGGAGATGGTTGAAGATATATTTTATGGCTTAGTATGAGTGATTGATTGGCCAAAGCTGCCTCCAGCTCCAGGTAGTGAGCCCGTGAAACAATGGCAATCTTGTGTGATGAGTTGGCATGAAACCTGGATCCGTGTGTGTATATAAAAGCAGCCAAACCGTGAAAGAAGTTGTGTTTGGAACGGTTTTCAGAGCTTAGGGTTGTAATTTGAAGGAACGACGAACTCAAAGTTCTTTAGAAGATTTTTTTTCCTACAAAATCCTTATAAAAATCCTATGAACCAAAGGAGCCCTGAAGGTTGTAACCCGGACCTCGGGATAAAATATAGTTTAAGGGCAAAATTGGTCATGTCTTGGTTAGTGGGTAGATGCTTAACTAACAATATCCATTTAACAACTAGGTGGAATGAATGAGTGAGAAGACGGGCATGCATCCGCCGTGACCATGCATCATCATCATCCCTAATCAAAGAAAGACGATTAGATTGAGAGATGGAATCGATGACGAGAAGATTAAGCACCGAAAGGAAAGGCTCAACTTTCTCCCCCTCTTTTCCTCTCAAAGTCATTTTCAGCCGTGGCCAGCTCAGCACTCCGTCTCATATAAGTATCTATCAACTTTATTATGTTTGTTAGTACTACAAAAGTTGTCATCTAGCCGCTTTTGTTTCACTGGTAGCAACGAATCGACCTTATTCACTTTGCGTGCTACTATGTTTGGATTATGTTTTTTGCGGGGAATTCTATTATGTTTTTATATTATTATTACTACTAAATGCGCACGTGCAATGCATGTTAATATTAGAGAGAAATTAATTGTACACTAATATTAGGTAGGATAACAATTATGCAATAATTATGTGATTAGCACATATGTTTTAATATTTGGTGTGATTTTAATTGTACGGTAAACATGTTGAGCACTCATCATTATAGCAATCTATGTCGTTGGATTCACATGGTTTGATGCCGAGATTAATTGGATCTGCCCCTTTAGGTCTTTATATATCGGTATAGATATAGATACTCTTATCCTTGATGGTTTGTCAACAAGCAATGGAGTCCATTTCGAATTTGTGAAGTTTTCAATTTATTAATATTTTTCAATTTTGTGATTTTTTTCAGATTCATGTTTTTTGATTTTTAAATTCTTTTTTTTGAACTAGTGAATATTTGACTTTTGGCGAGCAGGGACAGGGCTGAGGAGAGGTTTTACGAGCCGTTGTAGGGTGCCCCTCCCCCCTCCCGCAGCGCGCTCGGGGTAGGGAGAGCAACATGGGTGGTGGAAGGTCGACGGGGACAAGGGCGTTGCTGGGAGTTGGGGCTCGTGAGAAAATTCTTCTAGGATGTTTTTTTTTAATCGTCTAGGATCTTCTTTTAGCAGCAGGAAAAAAGAATTAAGAAGTCGGCAGATGCTAAGCGAAAAACGAGGAGCCTATGATTGCATTTTGAACAAACAAAATCAAAGTTGAAGGTTGCAATATAGAAGCAAAAACAGGGGACAAAATCCAGGAGCTAAATTGGTGTTGGTCTCATTTAGTGGCCTAGTGGGTGGGTGCTTAAGTGACGGTGTCCATATGTGCTTATGTTTAGCAACAATTAGTGAGAAAACACACATAGGAATCGATGATGATGCTGCTGAGTAGATTGAGCACCGAAAGTAAAGCAAAGCAAGACACAAAAGGACGGGCCCAACACACGACTTTCCACCCCTCGTCTTTTCCTCTCAAATTCTTTTCTTTTTGGGTGTGGTCTCATGTTGCTTTACGCCACCATTACACGTACTATACTAGTAATATCAATCATCGCTGGTAGTTTAGTGTACTATTATGATTGTATAATTGTAATGTACTACTGCAGAGAATCGAGCTTTATTCGATTTGTATGCCTATAAAGTCAAAAGGCGTCCCCACAACATTCCATTCCATTCCATTATGCTGGCTGCGACTGAGACCCTAGCCGCCTCCCAGTCTTCTTCCCCCTTCGCCACTGCCAGGGTGTGCCATTGGCAACCGCGGCAAGGAGGTTGTTGATCGTGGTGCCCACTGGCGGAGTTATGTATTAGCAAAATTGGCCATGGCCCGCCCAACCTATAGGAAATGTAGTGGAGACTGGCAGTAAATTTGGCCACGAGAATAAAAAGAATGGGCTTGGGCTTTCCTTTATACCGGCCCGCCCAGGTTTGCTACTGTAGCTCTGCCACCGGTGGTGCCCCTCCCCCCCCCCCCCCACATGCGCGCGCCGTGTAGGAGTTGGTGACTTGTCGTGGATCGGCGATGAAGATGAGTGGCCAAGGTGTGGGCTTCGGTAGGCGATGCTCGACGACGACGGTGCTGTTGATATAGAGCGACGATCTTCAACGATGGTCCCAGTATAGTTGGTTCATCCGAGAAGATGAGTGGCCAAGGTGTGGGCTTCGGTAGGCGATGCTCGACGACGGCGCTGGTGATACAGAGTGGCAGTCTTCAACAGTGGCCTAGTATGTCTGGGTCATCGGAGAGAGGGCGTTGGTGAGCTCAACATCATGCTCGGATTTGGGGTGCAACGACAAACGTGAATATTTGTTCTCCCGCCTTCACCCATTCCATTGGTGGGCTTATCGCGGACAGAGGGTGTGTTGAGCCGTGCCTTTAGAGATGCAGTTGATTTTGGTTTCACCCGCTGCCGTCAAGTGGTCTGTGTCAACGACTTGTCCGTAAGCTGCTACCTACACAAGCCTATGGTTTTAAACAGGGTTGATCCGCTGGGCCGTAGGCCTAGATGCGGAGGCAGAACATCCCCAAGAATTTCAATGCAATTTTATTTTTATGTAAGGGTGTGTTTGTAAGGACATGCGATACATAATGTACTGGCTTCCTGGGACCCCTTTAAGAATTTTTTTTGTTAGTTTTTTTCAATCAATTAATCTTCTCCTTGTGAAGAAAGAAAGAAAAGATATTTAGCAGAATTTATTACTAGGCTAGATAGTAGCAATGGGAAAAAGGAAATTCAAAAAGCAGGAGCTCAATATTTATTACTAGGTTGTCTCCCCCCTTTCTTCTCCATCTCCAACGAAGAAAAAGGGGTGAAAAAGAATACAAATTTATCGATCAGCTCGCTCGGCCGTCGCTCTCCCCCACCTCCCTCTGCTCTGCTTTGCTTTCCCCCAAACCCCTCCCCCACTGCTTTTGCTCTTCACTGCTGCTACACCTCACCATTAATCCCTTCCCCCAAATCCATGGATCGCTCGATCTAGGGTTTGCTTCCCTCCCCCTCCCCCTCCGGGTCCGGCACAAGCCAAGCAACAACTGCCCCAAGCAGAGCCAAGGTGAAAAAGCAAGCAACCTCCCCATTTTCACTCCACCGCCCCACCAAACCCGACCCTTGTTGAGCGAGGGAGGCGCCTTGCTAGCGAAAGTTCCGTCCTTTCATTCTTCCCTCCCGGCCGGCGGGCGGGCTGGATGGCCTCCTCCTCCGGGAGGCGGCCGGGCGCGGGCCCCGGCGGCCCCGGCGGCGGCGGGGAGCCCTCCTCCTCTGGCGCGGCAACCCCGGCGTCTGGCGGGAGGAGGATCCTGCGGACGCAGACGGCGGGGAACCTGGGCGAGTCCATCTTCGACAGTGAGGTGGTGCCCTCGTCGCTGGTGGAGATCGCCCCCATCCTCCGTGTCGCCAACGAGGTGGAGGCCAGCAACCCGCGAGTCGCATACCTATGTAAGTCTCTCTCCTACTCTTCATTCATCCTCTGCTTCTTAATTTTTACTGTTACCAAGGAAGGAAGGAAGGCAAAAAAGCAGAGCAGAGCAGATCCTCTTCTTCTCTCTACTCTCTTTGTTAATTACTACTGTTACTACTCACTGCTCCTGTATTCTATTAGCTCCAACTCTGCTCCTGCCTGCGTATTATATTCATCTTGCTCAACTACTAGTACAAGACCAGTGACATAATTTATTCCAAGGGGCCATAATTCCCTTTCTAGCACCACCACCTGTGCTCTTGTCTCACCCACAACAGCCCCAATTTACTAGCTTAGCTTAGCTTAGGTCCCTTCTACTAGTACTCCACCTAGTAACTTGTCTGTATTCTCCTACGTACCTACTTTGTACCTGTGTGTGTGTGCTGTATTATATTCATCTTCCTCAACTAGTACGTACAGTACAACACTAGTGGCTGTCTTACTGCCACTGACAGTCTATCAAGTTAATTAACCCCAATACAATTGAAGCGAGCATAATTCCCTAGCCGCTGTACAGAGCACTACTTCTTGTCTTCTTGTCTCACCAATACAATTGTTAATACTGATTATAATTAGTACTAGCACTGTGTCATATTCTTCCATTACAAGTACAAGGCTAGTACTAGTAGTGCTGTCTTACTGCCAGTGACAGTCTATCGAGGTCATTAACTCCAACTCAAGTTGCCGTAATTCTCTAGATGTGGTACAGAGTGCTAGTATCTGTTTTCTTGTTTCAACCACACAATTGACTCTGTCTATTGCCTGCTAGGTCGATTCTACGCCTTCGAGAAGGCCCATCGCCTCGACCCCACCTCCAGCGGCCGTGGTGTCCGTCAGTTCAAGACCGCGCTACTACAGAGGCTCGAAAGGGTATGTACATGTGCCTGCCTACATACGCCTTTCCCTCCTCACACCACATTTAAACTTGCAGCATATTTGATTACATTCCGTTTCTGCTCCTTCCCGCGCCTTCTTCTATTTATAGCTTCCAAATCATACCATATTAAGTACATACAGAGGCTACTGCTAGTCATTTGTTTTACATCACAGCAAAACTAATTGCATGACATCCAACGTATATCCCATATTAAGCGTGCTTGACTCCCTTGCCATGTACGTGCTTCCTCCCTCAGGAAAACGACCCCACATTGAAGGGAAGGGTTAAGCAGAGCGATGCCCGCGAAATGCAGAGTTTCTACCAGCACTACTACAAGAAGTACATCCAGGCGCTCCAGAATGCCGCCGATAAAGCTGACCGGTCAGAGCAACCAACCCATCCTCTTTTCTAATATAATGCTGCTGGCTCACTCATTTATGGCCTGCCTAACGCCTGCTCTGCTTTTCTGTTTGCTCAGTGCCCAGCTGACAAAAGCGTATCAGACTGCGGCTGTCCTGTTCGAGGTCCTGAAGGCCGTCAATGTTTCACAGAAAATCGAAGTCGATCAGGCGGTAAGCTCTAGTACAAGACATTGCAGCCTTCTCTCTTCTTTTGTTTGTTTTTATCGAGAAAAAAAGAAGTTGGTTTCACCTCCCTGCTGTCATTGTTGATTGTTGCAGATTTTGGAGACGCACAACCAAGTCGAGGAGAAGAAGAAGCTGTATCTTCCTTACAATATCCTCCCGCTCGACCCTGACAGTGCTGCTAATCAGGCTATTATGCGATATCCTGAGGTTCCCATCTATCCTGATTTCCTGATTCCCATCCCGAATTTACTACGAGCTTATCATACTCTGGCGAGATGTCGAGATGATTACACTAGGGCTTATGCGCTGCTTCCCATTGTGACATGTAGATCCAAGCCTCTTTTCACGCTCTTCGTAACACAAGGGGTCTGCCATGGCCCAAGGACCATGAAAAGAAGGATGACGCGGATCTTCTTGAGTGGCTTCAGGCACTGTTTGGGTTTCAGGTTATGACAACATGGCTACTGCCTACCTTTTGTTTCGTATCTTATTTCTTGCGAGAGTTTTGCTTTCATGTCAAACATATTTGTATCGATGATCTCATTTGTGAGCTCTGATACATCAATGCGTCTCTAACTCCAACAATCACTCTGCAGAAAGATAATGTGTCCAATCAACGAGAACATCTCATACTCTTGCTTGCCAATGTGCATATAAGGGAGATGTCCAAACCTGATCAACAATCAAAGGTACTGCATTTCCTGACCTGCATTCATGTGAGGTGTGCGCACACGGATCCTTGAGTAGTAATGCCATTTATTTGTTTCTTTTCTGGTGAATTTTTCAGCTAGACGACCATGCGCTAGATATAGTAATGAAGAAGCTCTTCAAGAACTACAAAAGATGGTGCAAATACCTCGGCCGCAAAAGCAGCTTGTGGTATGATGTTTGATCTCCAGTGGAAAATTTGGAAGTAAATCATGATTATTTGATTTAATTAATTCAAGCCTGCAATCATAAGCTCTTCATAGTCGCTTGGTCCACTAATTAATTGATCATTATCTTTCTAGGCTGCCGACAATTCAACAAGAAGTACAACAGCGGAAGCTTCTCTATATGGGCCTTTATCTGCTCATATGGGGCGAGGCAGCTAACTTGCGATTTATGCCAGAGTGCCTTTGCTACATCTATCATCATGTATGGCCAATTCCTTTCTTTGTCAAATTAAACACATGATCTATTTACTGAGCTGCTTGAACTCTTAGTTCAAGGTTGTAATGTAATTTTCTGGTTACAACGAAAACGATGCAAATGATACTATGCTATCTGGGTATGTCTGGATAGTTGCCAAAATGAACCTTACCAGTTTTTATGTAGGTGACCAAAAGTTTCGTTCTTTGTTTGGATGGTCACCAATTGTTTGGTATGCCAATGACCTTTCGTACACTAGTACATTTTTCTTGCCAACATTAGCCAACTCACGGGCAGGCAAAACCATGAGCAATATTTTGGTAGGGCAAACTTGGGCTGAAACCAAAGACCCTATCTTTTCTGACTTGAACCTTCACAAATCTGGTGGCATCTTCTGAGGAGCCACATTCTGTTCACTTCCATTTTCCAGAAAGTATATGTTGGGCGTGAGTTACCTTAGGCATGAGGACTTACTTGCAAAACTTTGAGTTAAAAAGAACAGTCTCTCTCGAATCATGAGGGAGTATGTTAGTACGCCATTGGGTAAAGAGTTTCTCTTGAATCAGTCTCTCTCTACGTGCATGGCTCCACTGTTTTTTCCAGTAGAAATTTGGCTGCATGATGCATGTTCTAAGCACTGCAGTATTAAACAATTTATACAAAATATAAGTTCCTACTGAGGTGATCCAGTAAACACCGATCAAGAAAGTTCTAAAATGATCCCCATTTTTGCCTTCCCCCTTTTCTCACCCTCCTAGTATTTCGGACCATTGTAAAGGGGCGGAAGGTTTAGGTTAGTACATTATATTTCTGTGCCGTACAAGTTCATACCATTTATGTTTTTATTGTCCTTTCATACTTCTTCACCTTTAGCAATTGTGAAGTTGTGTTCATGGACATGCCGGGTAAAAAGTGATTGATTGGCTTGGGGCATTGCTGTATTTTTAGGCCATAGCTCTTGCGATGACATGATTATTAGCAAGTGATGGTCATGTTTTGTTGTTGTTCCACTGCAGATGGCTTTTGAATTGTATGGCATGTTGGCTGGAAATGTGAGCCCAACAACTGGTGAAAATGTTAAACCAGCCTATGGTGGTGCCGAAGAAGCCTTCCTGAAGAAAGTTGTGACTCCAATTTACAAAATCATAGAGATGGTATATTCCTATATTTCCATTCTCATGTTTTAATTCCAAGCAGAATTAACTTATGTCCTTTGGGATGTTTACATAGGAAGCTGAAAGGAGCAAGACCATAAAATCCAAACATTCACATTGGAGAAATTATGATGATCTCAATGAGTACTTTTGGTAAGTACAACACAATTTGTTATCTTCCTTGTAATTTCCTGAGCAAGTTTTGGAGGACACCCGTGCAATTAATTTTACATCGCTTACAGGTCAAGAGATTGTTTTCGGTTAGGATGGCCTATGAGAGCTGATGCTGATTTTTTCAAGACTCCAAATTTTGTTCTCAATACTCGTGATCAGGCGAATGGAGTAAGTTCATTTTGATATGAATGTACTTGCATTACCTTCATGTAAATGAGTAGATTTGGCTTAGTACGAAAGTTGGTAGCAATCAGCTACCTTATTTAATCTTCAAATAAACCATTCAGTAGTAACAAAATAAATGTATTCAACTGTCTGATAGGAAAAAAATAAGCTAAAAAATTTGCAGTTTAATATTCATAGTCTCTTTTGGTATTGATATTTCTTATTCTGCTACAGGAGCACAGACCAGCTGGTAATGACCATTGGATGGGAAAAGTCAACTTTGTTGAAATACGGTCATTTTGGCACATCTTCCGTAGCTTTGACAGGATGTGGAGCTTCTTAATTTTGTCCTTACAGGTTAATTGTGATTTCCCACCTTCGTGTTGCTCTTCTTCTTTCGACTGCACTTTTGGATGTTTTCTGTTTACCTGAGATGAACCTTATCATGTTGGTTTTCTCGTTCACTCAGGCCATGGTTATAGTTGCTTGGAATGGTGGCACACCGGGTGACATCTTTGATGCAGGAGTGTTCAAACAAGTTTTGAGCATATTTATAACTGCTGCAATAATGAAAATGGGCCAAGGTATGTTGGCAATACCCCCCCTCCCTTTCCATCCTAATGTTATGGTGTGCACATTAGTCTTTTCTTTGTTACGTGGCTTCGTTGTGTCCGCATCCCATTAATTATCATCATGGTTACACATGATATTGATTTTGATAGTTTGAATGGTTATCTTCTCCATTTACCCTAAACATACATGACCACAATTAGCTTAAGTTCTGAACAGCAGGAGTAACTCGACGATTGTTTTCCTGGACATAATATTCGTAGCATGAAACCAGAGGACCATGGTGGTTGTTGGTTTGGTACAAATTGGAACACCGGACATTGCTACCATTGGTTAGATTTCATAAATATATTTTAATGCAGCAATTATGGACATTGTCTTGAGCTGTACCAAAACTCGATGAAAATACTTGTGTAATCTGATTGACTCGTTCATTTTATTTTTCTGAACATATTATTCTAAGCATGAAACCGTGGAAGCATGTTGGTTGTTCTTTTTGTACACACTAGGCAATGTTTATCATTGGTTAGGTTTACTAAATATATTTTAATGCAGCAATTCTGGACATTGTCTTGAGCTGGAAAGCAAGAAGAAGCATGTCTCTTGCTGTTAAACTCCGGTACATCTTGAAATTACTATCAGGAGCTGCATGGGTTGTAGTTTTACCAGTAACTTACGCATACACCTCAGACAACCCTACTGGACTAAATAGAACAATCAAAAGCTGGTTCGGTGACGGCCGGAACCAGCCATCGTTATACATCTTGGCGGTTGTGATATATTTATCACCAAATATGCTGGCGGCTACATTATTCATTTTTCCTGTCCTGAGGAGATTTCTTGAGAAGTCAAATCTTAAAGTTGTAGCCCTCATAATGTGGTGGTCACAGGTAATTTTGCTTTGGCAGTTTTATCCAAGTTGTTGATTCTTGATACCCTCTTTATACATACTAAGATGTAAAACATTGTACAGCCTCGCTTATTCGTAGGCAGAGGAATGCATGAAGGCGCATTCTCCCTTTTCAAGTATGTTGCCCGTCTAAGCGTTTGTTGTTCTTTATGAATTACCATTGCACGTGCTCTTTCTGATCATTGTTCTTCTTCTAGGTATACAATGTTCTGGGTCGTTCTTCTGGCCACAAAATTGGTAGTGAGCTTCTACGTGGAGGTATTATTCTTAACTGATTTCACCACCATTTTGCTAGACATGAAATCTGAGTATATTTGGGTAGTTTTAAGACCTAAAATTTATATTATAGCACTGACAGTTAAAGGAGATCACCATAACTGAGATTTAACTTGCCAGAGTGCAACATGACTTAAATAAGTGAATGGATGTTTAGGTCCCGGTATTTCCAGAGGTGATTCAACTCTATATATGTTGTATAATTTTGCATCAAACTATTGCTAGCCATTTCAACGGAAGTTTTGTCCCATTAATGTCTTGAGGGCAAGTAATAGAAACCTACGACGTTCCCCACTACTCATTAGTACACTTTTGCTGGTAAAAGGTTATCGACTGAATTTTCCTAGCTGTTTCCTTTGGTTATTATGAAATCATAATTTGGTTGCTCATCTTGTCATATGCCCGACCTGCAGATCAGGCCACTTGTGCAACCAACAAAAGATATAATGAAGGTGCCAATAACAACATTTCAGTGGCACGAGTTCTTCCCACATGGTCGGTTTCTCTCTCTTTCTCTCTCTAACCTGGTTGAGCTCGAACATGTTCTTATGTTTGGTTTTATCTGCAGCAAAGAACAACATCGGTGTTGTCATTGCACTTTGGGCTCCTATCATTCTTGTACGCCTTCTGTCCTCTTCCTTGTGTAGAACAAAAGAAGTTGTTCATCCGACTTTGACTTGACTTGGTTTAATGGTTCAGGTCTATTTCATGGATACCCAAATATGGTATGCAATTTTCTCAACATTGGTTGGTGGTATCTATGGGGCATGTCGTCGTCTTGGTGAGGTTAGTAAAGCCGACCAATATTTTACTTAGCTATTCCGTTTAGGTCTGGGTCAGTACAGGAAGTTATTCTTTAATTAAACACTGTTAAAAATTCCAATTTTTTGTGAACCTTGCTTATTACTCAATATTTCTAGATGATTGTACTCCTCTGAAATTTTGTACAAGGGAATAAAGTAACTTACAGAGTATACTGTTGTTGGTTTCACTAAATCAGATACGGACCTTAGGAATGTTAAGATCTCGCTTCGAATCTTTGCCAAAGGCTTTCAATGATCACTTGATTCCAAATGACTCAAAGAGGAGAGGGTTCCGCTCCGCTTTCTCCAGTAAACCTTATAAGGTGGGGATTTCTTGATTCTCACATCTTATCTGAGGCCACATTAGGTGTGGATCCCTGCTATGATAGAGCATCTATGTATTTTCTTTTATCTAACCCGCTTAAGTTACTTTAGAAACCCGAGGATGGCAAAGAAGAAGACAAAATAGCTGCAAGATTTGCTCAGATATGGAATCTAATTATCACAAGCTTCCGCCAGGAAGACTTGATAGATAACAGGTGTGGGATCTGACATCTATTCTTACATATTGACTGTCTTTCTTTTGCTTCCTGCTGATCTGTTATTTGTTGGGTTTCGGTCAGGGAGAAGGACTTGTTACTTGTTCCATACTGCAAGGATCGTGAAATGGATATGATCCAATGGCCACCATTCCTGCTTGCTAGCAAGGTGCATATTCTCATTCAACTCCTGCTTGTTGTTTTGGTGGAATGAGGCCTTGTTTCATTTTATTTTGTTAACTGCATTTCAGATCCCAATAGCATTGGATATGGCAGCGGACAGTGGAGGAAAAGATCGTGATCTAAAGAAAAGGATGAATTCAGATCCATATTTTACTTATGCCATCAAGGAATGCTATGCTTCATTCAAAAACGTAATATATGCTGTAGTGGTTGGTCCACGGGAGCGCGAGTATGTTCTACATTCTCACTTCACTTCTTTAAAAGCACCAAGTCTTGATTGTTTTTTATTATTCTCAACACGCTTCATTATGTATATATTCCACTTTCAGTGTCATCCAAAAGATTTTTAAAGTGGTGGATGATCTCGTAGCAGCCGATACTCTGATAAAGGATCTGCACATGAGTAACTTGCCTACCCTGAGCAAGAAGTTTATTGAGCTGCTTGTGATACTGGTATAGAATTCAATTAGTCGTCATGGCACGGGTCATGTTGAATGAATGTGTATACCGCCTAATTCTTCTTATTCTTTCCATGCAGCAAAAGAATAACAAAGAAGATCTGGGTCAGGTCATCATTTTGTTCCAGGATATGCTCGAGGTGGTTACAAGGGATATAATGGAAGACCAACTCACCGAGTGAGAGACCTAACTATCATCCTACTGTAGAAACTAGCAGAATTAATGGTCTTTTCCCACTC
Organism: Aegilops speltoides; assembly: GCA_021437245.1. Taxonomy (NCBI): domain Eukaryota; kingdom Viridiplantae; phylum Streptophyta; class Magnoliopsida; order Poales; family Poaceae; genus Aegilops; species Aegilops speltoides. The sequence continues at coordinate 501,635,517 of CM038146.1, forward strand.
AGTGGGAAATCACATGTTTCAGATTCTTGGTTGTTGCTTAAATGCATTGCTATCTCTTGATCAGGCTACTGGAGCCGGTACATGGTGGAAATAACAGAAAACACGAAGGGATTACACCACTTGATCAACAGGAACAGGAACAGTTGTTCACTAAAGCCGTTGAATTTGAATTTCCTGTGAAGGCATCAGATGCCTGGAAGGAAAAGGTTATATTTCAGATTTGTTTGTTATTTATTTATTGTTGTTTCAAGTACTAGGGACATGCATATTTGAAATAAAGATAAGCTTCTAAGACTGTTGCTCATGTTCTTGGTTTCAGATAAAAAGGCTTCACCTTCTGCTCACAGTGAAGGAATCTGCTATGGATGTTCCTACAAACCTGGATGCTAGAAGGAGGATATCTTTCTTTGCTAATTCTCTTTTTATGGACATGCCAAAAGCTCCAAAAGTGCGCAATATGCTGCCCTTCTCGTAAGTTTCTCTTCTCTCTAGAATTTATGTGTATGATGTATTCTATTCTATGCTTTTACGGGTAACCAATCATCATTCCCTCGATGGAGTTTTGCTTCTTTGCCTTCATATATGTAAATATTCACACTTCTGTTACTTGCTAAACAAAATGCATGCACCGTTATGCTAGTATAACTCAACGTAGAACTGCATCCCATGTAGAACTGCCCTTTCTGAATTCTGTTTCCAGCACATGTTAATAGGGGTAAGAATGATATCTTAATGAACAGTTGGCTTGTTGCTTCTTTACGGGGCAACTTGTGTACTGCAGTGTCTTGACTCCCTATTACAAAGAAGACGTCCTTTTCTCCTCACAAGCACTAGAGGAAGAGAACGAGGATGGGGTTTCTATCCTTTTTTACCTGCAAAAAATCTACCCAGGTACATCCCATCCATGAGTCGGCATGTCCTAGTAACTCCAGTCCCCGGACACCGAACTCATGTTTGTCTCTCCTTGCAGATGAATGGAAAAACTTTCTTGAAAGGGTGGACTGCAAGAATGAAGAGGAACTCCGTGAGACTGAACAAACGGAAGATGAGCTTCGCCTTTGGGCATCATACAGGGGCCAAACTTTGACGAGAACTGGTATCCTATCCCCCTTTGCCTCTGCTGTCATAGGCACTGTACTTTTCCAAAAAAAAGAAAAATGCATTGGTATCGTGTTTTGTATATTTTTTCCTTCAGTAATGCGCGCTCAATCTTACAGTACGAGGGATGATGTACTACCGACAAGCTTTGGTGCTTCAGTCCTGTCTTGATATGGCCCCAGAGAATGGTATTTCTATGCGACTGAGCCTGTTTCCTGATTGTGATTCGGAACACAGTATGATGATGTATCAACTAATTTGCCTGCTTTCCTCAGATCTCATGGAAGGCTTCAGGGCTGCAGATATACTATCCGAGGAATCGCACTTATTGACTCAGTCCAAAGCTGTAGCCGACATGAAGTTTACATACGTTGTATCATGCCAGTCATATGGTATCCAGAAACGTTCTGGTGATGCACGTGCACAGGATATTCTGAGACTCATGACAACGTAAGTCTTTCTTTATTCAAGAATATAATGTTCTATAGAGGGTATTGTGATCAATGACTGAAAAGGAATGTTTATTTGTCAGTTATCCATCACTTCGGGTTGCCTATATTGACGAAGTCGAGGAGACAAGCAAAGAGGGGGAGGCAAGCAAAGATAGGAGCAAGAAGATAGAGAAGGTTTACTACTCGGCGTTGGTGAAGGCAGCAGTAACTAAGCCTGATGATCCTGGTCAGAAACTCGATCAGGTACTGTGAAATGGTTTTAATTCAGTGTTGATTATGTTTTAGCCATTAGTTGCCTGCAAAAACTTGTTTGTCTTTAGTGGATAATCTGTCGGATCTGTGATGCTTAATACAGAATTGCATCCAAACAAAGTTAGTTTTTCTACTTTTGGGTCCTGGAGCTGAATTTCATAGCAGATGTCGCACGGGGTATGTAACAACATATATATGTTACGCAGCTGGAGATGGATTAATGGGATTAATCATTGGGCAATGTTGTGAAAAAAGAATGTGGTATGCGGAAGAAATGATCCACAGAAATCGAGCTTTTATGTTTTAATTTCTATCTTATTTGATTATTATTTTTCAAGCATGCATAGAGACACAATAATCATCCCTATTTGGAACAGGTGCATTTCGTGATCTCACCAGCGCCCATTTGATATCAATTTACTTGTGTCATTTTGTTGTGTAGGACATATACAGGATAAAACTTCCTGGCAATGCAATGCTGGGTGAAGGGAAACCAGAAAATCAGAACCATGCGATAATATTTACTCGAGGCGAAGGCCTGCAAACCATTGACATGAATCAGGTATGCGTCATTTGTGCTTCTTGTGCTAGCTGCTACTAGAATTTTTGGGCTATTTAGTTATGTCCTGATGCCATGACAGGAGCATTATATGGAGGAGACATTGAAAATGAGAAACCTGCTGCAAGAGTTTACCAAGAAACATGATGGTGTGAGGTATCCGACAATACTTGGTGTAAGAGAACATATATTCACTGGCAGGTATATGTCATTTCTGACTGTCTCTTCACCCTGAAATTTGCGATTAATGTGTGACTTCATACACTGTTGCTATTTACTTGGATAAATTACTTTCTATGATTGCTTTTGCAGTGTTTCTTCGCTTGCGTGGTTCATGTCAAACCAAGAGACAAGTTTTGTGACTATTGGACAGCGTGTACTTGCCAATCCTTTAAGGTAATAAATCATCTTGACTGAATCACAATGTAGTTCATCTCATTTGTGGGCTTACTGTGTTCAGTTACTCACTTTCTATATGTTTCTTTCTATACTATAACTTGCCCTTAATTCTGCAAGTAACAAGTTATTATTGATTATTTCAGTTTAGCGCTCCTTTTTTTGTTCATTTGGTTGAGTCGTCTTCTTGGTTTTGTTTCTTTCTGTTAGTGTTACTCTGTGCAGTGCTACTCCTCTTTCTTTGAAGAAATTTAAAGAATGTTCGTTTCTGATTTCTTTTCCTGGACATTCTCACGTGCAGGGTTCGATTTCATTATGGACATCCTGATATCTTTGATCGACTTTTCCATCTCACAAGGGGTGGTGTAAGCAAAGCATCTAAGATTATCAATCTTAGTGAGGACATATTTGCTGGTATGCATGCGGTCAACATTTTGCCGTTGCTGTGTGTGGTTCTTGAAGATGTTGTTATGCTAATCAATACCTGTCTCTTTGCGACAGGATTCAATTCAACACTGCGTGAAGGAAACGTTACACATCATGAATACATGCAAGTTGGCAAGGGAAGGGATGTTGGTCTCAATCAGATTTCACTATTTGAGGCGAAAATCGCGTATGGTAATGGCGAACAGACACTGAGCCGTGACATCTACCGACTTGGGCATCGTTTTGATTTCTTCAGAATGTTGTCCTGCTACTATACTACCATTGGCTTCTACTTCAGCACAATGGTACTGATGCCTTTGCCCTGCTGGACTTTTCAGCTTTCTGTGTTGGTTTGTTAATCCTAGCCTAACCTCTGTGGTTTTTCTGTTATCTTTTCAGATCACTGTATGGACTGTATATGTGTTCCTCTACGGGCGTTTGTATCTTGTCCTCAGTGGCCTCGATGAAGGACTAGCCACTGGAAGAAGGTTTATACACAACGACCCTCTCCAGGTCGCTCTCGCCTCGCAGTCGTTTGTGCAGCTTGGCTTCTTGATGGCACTCCCTATGATGATGGAGATCGGTCTGGAGAGAGGGTTCAGGACTGCGTTGAGCGACTTTGTGCTCATGCAGCTTCAGTTAGCGTCCGTCTTCTTCACATTCTCCCTCGGAACCAAGACTCACTACTACGGAAAGACGCTGCTCCACGGAGGAGCCGAGTACAGAGCCACTGGACGTGGATTCGTGGTGTTCCACGCCAAATTCGCCGAGAACTACCGACTGTACTCACGGAGCCATTTCGTCAAGGGCATCGAGCTGATGATCCTGCTTATTGTGTTTGAGATCTTTGGGCAGTCATATCGAGGAGCTATCGCGTACATCTTCATCACGTTCTCCATGTGGTTTATGGTTGTCACCTGGCTCTTTGCGCCGTTCCTGTTCAACCCTTCTGGGTTCGAGTGGCAGAAGATTGTGGACGACTGGACCGACTGGAATAAGTGGATCAGCAACCGCGGGGGTATCGGTGTTTCGCCGGACAAAAGCTGGGAGTCATGGTGGGAGAAAGAGCACGAGCCCCTTAAATACTCCGGGAAGCGTGGCACCGTTCTTGAGATAGTGCTGGCGGTGCGCTTCTTCATCTACCAGTATGGGCTTGTTTACCATCTCAACATAACCAAACACACCAAGAGCGTCCTGGTAACTTATCTGCTCGATCTTATTATCCTGATGATGCCTATCATCTATCTAAACATGATGACTTGATTGTGTTCTACAGTATCTGTTTTACTAGTAAGCCTACTGACTAATGAATACGCTGTCTTTCCAGGTGTATTGCTTGTCATGGGTTGTCATCTTCTTCATATTGCTGGTGATGAAGGTGAGCATGAACTAGTGGCCTGGCCATTTAACTGCCGTCTTCTCAATTGTCATCATCTTCTCAATTGCTTGTCCTCTTGTGTGAACTTGGCTGTTGACTGACTGTTTACGCACGCACGCAGGCTGTGTCGGTTGGGAGGCGGAAATTCAGCGCGGAGTTCCAGCTGGTGTTCCGGCTGCTTAAGGGGCTGATCTTCATTGTCTTCATCTCCACCATCGTGATCTTGATCGTGATCCCCCATATGACGATCCAGGACATATTTGTCTGCATCCTCGCCTTCATGCCCACAGGATGGGGCCTGCTCCTGGTAATTAATTAATCCGGTGTATCCTGTTATATGATGAGGTGTTTAATTGAAAGAAGCATAGTAAGGAGGATTGTTTGGTTACAGGTTGCTCAGGCGCTGAAGCCTGCGATCATGAGCGTGGGGCTGTGGGGGTCGATCCGGGCGCTGGCTCGTGGGTACGAGATCATCATGGGGCTGCTGCTCTTCACCCCAATTGCGTTCCTGGCGTGGTTCCCGTTCGTGTCGGAGTTCCAGACTCGGATGCTCTTCAACCAGGCCTTCAGCCGTGGTCTGCAGATCTCGAGGATCCTGGGAGGGCACAAGAAGGACCGGGCGGCGCGGAGCAAGGACGATAGGTAGATAGATTGCTGTAGTAGCTAGTAAGGTAGATGGTGGTGATGGCATGCATGCTGGATGGCTGTAGTGGTTGTGGTTTGTCACAAGTATGTAGCAACCCTGGTTGTTTTGTGGTATCCTACTTTGTAGTATGGGATTGATTGCCTGCTTGCTGTAGAATGTAGTGAACAAGAAATTCATGTGGATGCATGGTTGTATGGTTTGTAGTAGTAGTAGTAGTAGATGGAGGAGGCATGCATGGTACTTCCTCCGTTCCTAAATATAAGTCTTTGTAGAGATTCCACTAGAAACCACATACGGATGTATATGGATGCATTTTAAGTGTAGATTCATTCATTTTGCTCTGTATATAGTCCATCTAGTGAAATCTCTATAAAGACTTATATTTAGAAACGGAGGGAGTATATGCTTAACTGACCTGATATTGGTGATTAGTAATTATAACTGCCTGTTGCCTGCTTGTGTGGTTTCTCCATGTAAATAGAAGAATGTGTAATTTTTTTGGCTAGTGTCTTCTTCTCTAAGTAGATTATATTGTTGAACTCTCTATTTCCCCTCTCGCCAGGTGACTAGGGTGAACACTTTACAAATTCTTGAACATTTTCTAAAATCAAGAACATTTTTTTGAATTAATGAACATTTTATACTATTTGCACATTTTTATAAAATTTGTAAACATTTTCTAAAAAGAAATTACTGAATCGACGAACATTTCTAGAATCAACGTACATTTTTTTGGAAATTGGTGGAACAAAATTTGAAATTCATGAACATTTTTTTGGATTTAATGGACATTTTTTGAAATGCATGATCATTTTTTGAATCATCGAACATTTTATGATTGAGTAAATTATATTGTAGGTCATGAACATTTTTTGAATTTTTAGGATACTTTCCCATTCATGAACATTTTTTGAATTGGCGAAATTTTGTTCAATTTCATTAACATTTTTTAATACATGAACTTCCTAAAAAGTCATGAATATTTTTCATTTCCTGAACATTTGTATTCGAAATTTCGAACATTTTTGAATAAGCAATTAACTTTTTACAAAATTATGAACATTTTTTGAATCCACAATCATTTTATGATTTATTAAAAATTTCTTATTTTGTTAATTTTCAGATTTTTTATGTCCCAAATCATGTAAAGTAGAAGAAAGAAAATGGAAAAGAAAAAGGAAAAATAAAAATAAAATTGTAAAAACAAGCCGCTCGGACATGGGCCGGTCCAAACGGACACACCGCGTCTTCTCCCAGCGTGCAGAGCGCAGTATCAGAGGTACCTATTGCATGGGACGGTCTGGGAGGATTCCTGTGTATAAAATATATTTTTATCACCTATAAGCGTGCAGAGCGCAGCATAAAATATATTTTTATCCACAATCATTTTATGATTTATTAAACATTTCTTATTTTGTCAATTTTCAGATTTTTTATGTCCCAAATCATGTAAAGTAGAAAAAAAGAAAACGGAAAAGAAAAAGGAAAAAAATATGAAATTGTAAAACTGCCCGGACATGGGCCGGTCCAAACGGACACGCCGCGTCTTCTCCCAGCGTGCAGAGCGCAGTATAAGAGGTACCTATTGCATGGGCCGGTCTGGGAGGATTCCCGTGTATTAAATGTATTTTTATCACCTATAAGCGTGCAGAGCGTAGTATAAATATATTTTTATCCGCAATCATTTTATGATTTATTAAACATTTCTTATTTTGTTAATTTCAGAATTTTTTATGTCCCAAATCATGTAAAGTAGAAAAAAAGAAAACGGAAAAGAAAAAGAAAAATAAAAAGGAAAAATAAAAATGATATTGTAAAACCAAGCCGCCCGGACATGGGCCTGTCCAAACGGACACGCCGCGTCTTCTCCCAACGTGCAGAGCGCAGTAAAGAGGTACCTACTGCATGGGCCGGTCTGGGAGGATTCCCGTGTATAAAATATATTTTTATCACCTATAAGCGTGCAGAGCGCTGTATAAAATATATTTTTATCCACAATCATTTTTTGATTTATTAAACATTTCTTATTTGGTTAATTTTAAGATTTTTATGTACCAAATCATGTAAAGTAGAAAAAAAGAAAACGGAAAAGAAAAAGGAAAAATAAAAATGAAATTGTAAAACCAAGCCGCCCGGACATGGGCCGGTCCAAACGGACACGCCGCGTCTTCTCCCAGTGTGCAGAGTGCAGTATAAGAGGTACCTATTACATGGGCCGGTCTGGGAGGATTCCCGTGTATAAAATGTATTTTTATCACCTATAAGCGTGCAGAGCGCAGTATAAAATATATTTTTATCCGTAATCATTTTATGATTTAAAAAACATTTCTTATTTTGTTAATTTCAGAATTTTTTAAGTCCCAAATCATGTAAAGTAGAAAAAAAGAAAACGGAAAATAAAAAGGAAAATAAAAAGGAAAAATAAAAATGAAATTGTAAAACCAAGCCGCCCGGACATGGGCCTGTCCAAACGGACACGCCGCGTCTTCTCCCAACGTGCTGAGCGCAGTATAAGAGGTACCTACTGCATGGGCCGGTCTGGGAGGATTCCCGTGTATTAAATGTATTTTTATCACCTATAAGCGTGCAGAGCGCAGTATAAATATATTTTTATCCGCACTCATTTTATGATTTATTAAACATTTCTTATTTTGTTAATTTCAGAATTTTTTATGTCCCAAATCATGTAAAGTAGAAAAAAAGAAAAAGGAAAAGAAAAAGGAAAAATAAAATGATATTGTAAAACCAAGCCGCCGGACATGGGCCTGTCCAAACGGACGCGCGTCTTCTCCCAACGTGCAGAGTGCAGTATAAGAGGTACCTACTGCATGGGCCGGTCTGGGAGGATTCCCGTGTATAAAATATATTTTTATCACCTATAAGCGTGCAGAGTGCTGTATAAAATATATTTTTGTCCACAATCATTTTATGATTTATTAAAAATTTCTTATTTGGTTAATTTCAGATTTTTATGTACCAAATCATGTAAAGTAGAAAAAAAAGAAAACGGAAAAGAAAAAGGAAAAGTAAAAATGAATTGTAAAACCAAGCCGCCCGGACATGGGCCGGTCCAAACGGACACGCCGCGTCTTCTCCCAGTGTGCAGAGCGCAGTATAAGAGGTACCTATTGCATGGGCCGGTCTGGGAGGATTCCCGTGTATAAAATGTATTTTTATCACCTATAAGCGTGCAGAGCGCAGTATAAAATATATTTTTATCCGCAATCATTTTATGATTTATTAAACATTTCTTATTTTGTTAATTTTTAGAATTTTTTATGTCCCAAATCATGTAAAGTAGAAAAAAAGAAAACGGAAAAGAAAAAGGAAAATAAAAAGGAAAAATAAAAATGAAATTGTAAAACCAAGCCGCCCGGACATGGGCCTGTCCAAACGGACACGCCGCGTCTTCTCCCAACGTGCTGAGCGCAGTATAAGAGGTACCTACTGCATGGGCCGGTCTGGGAGGATTCCCGTGTATTAAATGTATTTTTATCACCTATAAGCGTGCAGAGCGCAGTATAAATATATTTTTATCCGCACTCATTTTATGATTTATTAAACATTTCTTATTTTGTTAATTTCAGAATTTTTTATGTCCCAAATCATGTAAAGTAGAAAAAAAGAAAAAGGAAAAGAAAAAGGAAAAATAAAAATGATATTGTAAAACCAAGCCGCCCGGACATGGGCCTGTCCAAACGGACACGCCGCGTCTTCTCCCAACGTGCAGAGTGCAGTATAAGAGGTACCTACTGCATGGGCCGGTCTGGGAGGATTCCCGTGTATAAAATATATTTTTATCACCTATAAGCGTGCAGAGTGCTGTATAAAATATATTTTTGTCCACAATCATTTTATGATTTATTAAAAATTTCTTATTTGGTTAATTTCAGATTTTTATGTACCAAATCATGTAAAGTAGAAAAAAAGAAAACGGAAAAGAAAAAGGAAAAGTAAAAATGAATTGTAAAACCAAGCCGCCCGGACATGGGCCGGTCCAAACGGACACGCCGCGTCTTCTCCCAGTGTGCAGAGCGCAGTATAAGAGGTACCTATTGCATGGGCCGGTCTGGGAGGATTCCCGTGTATAAAATGTATTTTTATCACCTATAAGCGTGCAGAGCGCAGTATAAAATATATTTTTATCCGCAATCATTTTATGATTTATTAAACATTTCTTATTTTGTTAATTTTTAGAATTTTTTATGTCCCAAATCATGTAAAGTAGAAAAAAAGAAAACGGAAAAGAAAAAGGAAAATAAAAAGGAAAAATAAAAATGAAATTGTAAAAACAAGCCGCCCGGACATGGGCCGGTCCAAACGGACACGCAGCGTCTTCTCCCAGCGTGCAGAGCGCAGTATAAGAGGTACCTACTGCATGGGCCGGTCTGGGAGGATTCCCGTGTATAAAATATATTTTTATCACCTATAAGTGGCATTGATGGGTAATAATTTGCAACTTTAGGGGCAATTTCCGTGACATACCGCCAGAAGCAATAACCATTTATTATTAAACCAGGTATAGATTTCAGCCCTTGTAGGTGCGGCGTATGGGTGGATGGTGGTGCTTCATCTTTTAGTCGTTTTTTGGGGTACGATCCTCCTTGAGTTGGTTTGTCCAAATGAATTTGGCGGATTTGTGTTGTAGATTCTTGCCACCTCATTTTGGTGGTGAGATTAGGGTTTCTTGATGTGCATACGCAAAGGCAAGATTTGGTACCAGGTTCTTTGGATTGATTCAAGGGTTCAACGGCGACAACTACGGTTTCGTGATGCAAGTTCATATGGGCACGTGAAGAAGACTTTCCGGATGCCATCGACAAGTTTAGGCTGTCTCTAGATCAGTGGCGACATGTGGTCATTCGGTGGTCCACGAACCTCAATGTAAATTTTATTATATTTGTGATATTTCATACTTTTGGCAAACCTTTATAATGGAGATTTGGGTGATTATATTTATTTATTTTTCTTACAAAACTAGAATATGTTGTTTTATTAAAGGAAATAAATGACCACCAAAACGGAAAGAAGTTATTAGCCAGCAAGCCAGCAAAATCTTAGTAAAAGATTTGTTGTTTTATTAAAGGAAATAAATGCCCTAAACAAAAAAATAAATAAATGGAAAGAAGTTATTATTACCCGGCCAATCCTTAGCTAGCTAAGCTAGCCTCCGTTCAAACCCAGCAAAACTCCCTCCTTTAATTTCCTTTCCTTCCGACAAGCAGCCAGCTGAGAGTGCCAGCCGGCGGCGACCGGCGGCCAATCCATGGGCATGGAGTCGCACACCTGGCACCAGTTCTTCTCCATCCTCGCCTGGATCATCGCCGACGCCGACCTGGCCGGCCGCAGACTCGACCATGCGGCGGACGAGCTGGAGGGGGCCGTGGACCACCACGCCGCCAACGCCTACTCGGCCAGCGACGCGCCGGTCCGGCGCCTCCTCCGCCGCTACGTCTTCGACACCGCCCGCGACCGCGTCGCCGCCCTCCGCAGCGAGGAAGTCCGGCCCGTCGCCGGGGACGCCGCCAACGACGCCGCTGCCCTGCCCTTGCGCCCCAACCGCGGCCTCCTCGTGAACGTGCAGACGGGCATCGACCTGCTGCTGGGCTCGGAGCCGTCCGTCGTCGTGATGCGCTCCTTCTCGCTGCGGGATCCGCGGCAGAGCAGCCGCCACGAGTGGTACCCGGCCTGGCTCGCCGGCGTCCAGTCGGCCGTCGCTAACGCGGTCCGCAGGCTGTCCCGGGCGCGGTTGGAGCTGGGGGCTGTGCTCTCGGAGGTGGACGAGTTCCTGGCCGTGCCGGCGCCGGCCCAGTCCCAGGGATCCGCCGACGCATGCGCCGCCGCGGCTCGGCATGCTCGGCGGGGCGTTGCCAACCTGGACGCCCTCGTCCAGATCCTGCGCGTGCTTGAGGAGGAACTGGAGGACGAACCCCCTACCGCCCGCGTCAGGCAGTTCTTCGGCTATGTCTACGTCCCATCGCCACCGCCGCCTCCGGCCAACGGCGCAGGTTAGTTTGCTTATCCCCTCCACGAAGACGAAGACCAACTGGTGCTTGAATCACTATTATTTTGTGTCCATTTTGTTGTCTTGCTCACATGCTTGAGTCGACGTCCAGGTCCAGCAGGAGGCGCAGCAGCAGCAGCAGCAGCAGCCGGAGGCGCCGCGTAGCCGGCCGCCGGAGACGTACGGTTTCCAATTGCTTGGCCTCAAGTTTTGCTTTTCTCCTGCACCATATCGATTGATGGATCCCATCTACAAAATGAACAGTCTTGGTGAGACAACTCAATCAGATCGTCCCTGACTGCATGCCTTGGTTGGACTCTTGTGTTGATCGCCATCTTCAGTTCCATCCGGTGAGACAACTAAAATTTTATGTGAGAACTCAGACATAATACACCAAAGTTTATGTGATTTTCATTTTTATGTCTGAAATGGTTGGATATATGGTACTTGCAGTTTGGTGCCATTTAGCTTAATTTGATTTCTATATGTGTGAAAACTGATGACATGGTTGGGTTAATTGCATATCGATCGCCATGTGATATTTCTTTTTATTATTATCTGCAATTCGATCATAGCTGTCTGAAATAAGAGTTGGATGCATAGATCGCTATGTGCCTGAAGTTTGGTGCTATATATTTAGCTTTCTTCATATACATGGATGCTTTTATTTCTTCAGCACAAGAACGCTAGTTTTCCTCGCTGCTTAATTGGTTTCAGTTTATTTTGCAACACCAGTGGGATGAATGAAACTACCAGGGCTTCTCTGGATATTGCAGGAATTTAGAAACACATGAACAGGAAAAACCTCAGATTGAGATGACATGTCCTATAAATTCCTACAGGATTTCAAAACACAGGAATTTCGATCCCATCTACAAATTGAACAGTCTTGGTGAGGTAGATACAAATTAATTTCTGCTATGTGAGAGAACTCAATCAGATCGATCGTGCCCTGACTGCCTTGCTTGGACTGTTTGTGCTGTTCGCCATCTTCAGTTCCGGTGAGACAACTAAAATTTTATGTGAGACATATGCCATGTGATTTTTCATTTCATGTCCGAAATGGTTTCTATGTGTGAGAACTGACGACCTTGATTGCATATCTCTATGTGATTTTTCTGTTTTATGTGCAACTCCATAATAGCTGTCTGAAATAAAAGTTGGATGCAGTTTGGGGCTATTTAGCTTTCTTCATATGCGTGAATGCTTTTATATCTTCAGCACAAGAACACTAGTTTTCCTAGCTGCTAATTGGGTTCAGTTCATTTTGTAACAGCAGCGGGGTGAATGAAACTACTAGGGGCTTCTTTGGATTGCATGAATTTAGAAACGCAGGAATTAATAGGAAAACATATAGGATTGAGATGCCATGTCCTATAAATCTCTACATGATTTTAAAACACAATAATTTTATACGATGTGTTCTTGGATGGTTCCCATGAAATGAGCACAGGAATTTTAGAGGACCGAGGACAGAGAGTAGAGGGAGAGATAGCAAGTACATTGGACTTCTCAAAAGAAAGAGAAAAAAGTGGTTTGAGCTCATGTTTAGATTCCTATGGAATGGAGGGTATAGGAGTGTATTCCTTAGGAATTTGATGCACCCATTCCTATGATCCAAAGGCTTCCATAGGAAAGGTTCATATGGATTTAAATCCTACAAAATGCCTTCAATCCAAAGATGGCCTAATGGTGAGGAAAAACAAACAGAAAACATGGCATTCATCTTGATTAGGCAAGCAGTGGCGCTAAATCGATGGATATGTTGTCTAGTTAATTAGGCTCTGTCGGTAATCGCTGTTTGTGGTTGTCTTGTTTGGTGCTAGCTAGCTAGCCCCTTTGTTTGTTCGGAAATCTCCTTTGTCCATCTACGGGGTACAAAATTTTAAAGATTCAAAAAAATCAAAATTTTAAATTCCTAGAAATTCTGAAAAAAATACACATATATGCATATGGATAAATTGTAAGGGGTCATGATGAAATGCATTTCATGCGAGCTACAGAAAAATCATGTATTTCTAGCACATGTACTATTCACTATATAAGTAGATGATTTTGTTTGTAGCTCACATCAAAATGTACTTCATCATGACATTTCACACATATGTAGAATACCTAAGTAATTAAGTCTGTATATTGAGTCGTTGGCTCATTCTTCAATAGGCACACGGTTAGAGATCACTTCCCCCTCCCACTGCTGGGGAGCTCAGCACGATTTCATGTACATGTTTTTTTTTCAAACTTAAAATTTGACCTTTTGAATTTTTTTGTTTCCATGCAAGCTCGGGAGCCAAATATTCTCACTCCCTTGTTCATATGTTTTTTATACCTGATCCGCCTTTTTTCAGAACAAGAATTATAGTCTCGCTAGTTGTTTGGTTTTTATTTATATTGCACCGCTAGATGAATGAAACCACTCATGACTAGAAAAATCTAGGGATGTCCGTATCTACATTCGCTCAACACCCGCCTGAGTTCTCTAGTATACATAGGTTATCAATTAGACAGATCATCACTTGCAGCATGCTTAATTGTGCTCTCATTCTCATAGTATATTCACTAGGAGTAGCATCTATCAGCTCTTCTATACCTATATTAAAGGGAGGATTGTTTCTTCACTTTTTTCATCCAAAACTGGTTTTTCGTACGTGTTTTGCTTGTCTATCCTTTTTGTCCGTCGCCCATCCGCCTGCAGAATTTTCACTCACGTGGGCCTCAGCCTCAAGCCTGGGTCCGGGCTAAAAAAGCCCAATAAATAAAGTCACGTTGATTTGTGCTTTCGCCCGTAATAAGCTAAAAAACTGGCGTGTTGCTGAGAATCAAACTTGCAACCTCATAGGTAAGGCTAACCTTAATAATCAACTGGCCTAGCTGACTTTTGTGCAAAAATACAAGTTCTGTTCTGTATATATGTTAGCATGGCTGAAGTTATTTCTAGCAGTTGGATCATTGTTCTTCTTTGGTAATGGTCATGCGTGATTGCAGACAAAAGGGCGATCAACATGAGGCACCACAAAGCTAGGTGAAGAAAAATAATTAATCACCATGTGGAATACATGGAACATTATGCATGCATGCATGTTCAGGAAAAATCACATTAAAAAGAAAAATTATGTCCATGCCTGATTGTTTTAAGTCAATTTATAAACTAGGAACATGGAAAGAATATTTTTCTCCACCACAACACGGAAATATTTTGTTATATCTCCCATCCCCGTGGTGCTAGCAGAAGCATGGTGTTTGGGTTGGTGGTGATGGCAGGAGCAGTAGACCAGCGAGTAGTGGGCCATTATTTCGTGAGGACATGTACATGATTAGTGTGGTGCTTGGGTCGGCCTTATGTCTTCACGAAGATGAACTGATGCTCTAGTCATTATTTTGTGTACATGCCTTGGAGGATCCAGCCCTAGGTGTCTCCTCGGGCAGCCAGCATTCGTCGTAGCGGGCCCTCGGTGGCCAGCGGGAGGCGCAACAGCAGCAGCCGGAGATGACACCTATCTGGCCGATGGACACAATTTCCAAAGCTTTGCCTCAAGTTTTGTTTTTCTCATGCACCAGATCGATCCCATCTACAAATTGAATAATGTTGGTGAGGTAGATACAAAATAATTGCTGCTATGTGAGAGAACTCAATCAGATCGTACCCTGACTGCATGCCTTGGTTGGACTGTTGTGTTGATCGCCATCTTCAGTTTCGGTGAGACAACTAAAATTTTATGTGACAAGAACTCAGACATGCCATGTCCTATAAATTCGTACAGGGTGTCAAAACCAATGAAAAAAATAGCGCGCTACAGAAAATAGCGTGGCCTCTGAAAATATGCTATTAGCGTGCTATAGCGCGCTATAGCGTGCTATTAGCGAGGCATTGTACATTGATTTATTTAGCGAGGCGATTCTTTATATGCTATA
This sequence comes from Aegilops speltoides, assembly GCA_021437245.1. NCBI lineage: Eukaryota > Viridiplantae > Streptophyta > Magnoliopsida > Poales > Poaceae > Aegilops > Aegilops speltoides. Next base: position 501,650,640 of record CM038146.1, read on the forward strand.
GCGTGCTATTAGCGGCGTTATAGCGCGCTATTTTTTTCAGTGGTCAAAACACAGGAATTTTATAAGATGTGTTTTTGGATGGTTCACAGGAAATGAACACAAGAATTTTAGAGGATTGAGGACAGAGAGTAGAGTAGAGAGAGGATTGCAACTGCACCAGACTTCTCGAAAGAAAAAATAATTGAAAATGATCTTTGAGCTCATGTTTAGATTCCTATGGAATGGAGGGTATAGGAATGGATCCCTTAGGAATTTGATGCACCCATTCCTATGATCCAAAGGCTCCCATAGGTAAAGTTCATATGGCTTTAAATCCTATGAAATTCCTTCAATCCAAAGAGGGCCTAACGGCGAGGAAAAACGAACAGAAAACATGGCATTCATCTTTATTAGGTACGTAGCGGTGCTAAATCGATGGATACATGATCTAGTTAAGCAGGCTCCATCGGTAATCGCTGGCTATGGTTGTCTTGTTTGGTGCTAGCTAGCTAGCCCCTTTGTTCATCGGAAATATCTTTGGCCATATATGGGGCACACATTTTTAAAGATTCAAAAATCAAAATTGTAAGTTCCAACAAATTCTGAAAAAATACATATGCATATGGATGTATTGTAAAGGTTCATGATGAAATTCATTTCGTTCGAGTTATACAAGAAATCATGTATTTCTAGCACATCTACTATTCAACATATAAGTACAATACATGATTTTGTGTGTAGCTCACATCAAATCTACTTCATCATGAAATCTCACACATATGTAGAGTGTCCATCTCTAAGTAAGTGTGTATATTCCTACAGGTTTTTTTTTTCAAACTAAAATTTTGACCTTTTGAAAATTTTGGGTTCCACCCAGCTCGGGAGTCAAAATTTCTCACTCCCTTGTTCATATGTTTTTTATACTCTTTCATGCATTTGTTCAAAACAAGAATGGTAGTCTCGCTAGATGTTTGGTTTCTATTTATTTTACACCACGAGATGAATGAAACCACTCATGACCAGAAAAATCTAGGGATGTCCAACGACCTGTGCGCTAAATAAACTCATGGTTAGGTTTGTGTTGTACTTATCTAGTATACATAGGTTATCAATTAGACATATCATCTCTTTCAGCCTTAATTGTGCTCTCATTCTCACAGTATATTCACTATGATTGGCATCAATCAGCTCTTCTTCCCACAAATATGCATGACCACACGTTGCAGATAGATACATAAATAGATAGACATGTGCATTCCCGTTAATTCTGTGTGCGGTTTATGACTACGGAATGATACAACAATAGATAGTGCTAACTGGCCATAGGTTGTATTTCATGAAAGAAATCTCTAGGCCATGCTCATTTCGAAAATGCCTTATGTCTTCCTTCAATCATGGGTTGATAAATACCTTGTTTTGTACTGATGCGCTATGTTTCTCGAGGAAAAATGCGTGCCTCAGTTGGTTCAATGGAAATGAACTCAAGAATTTAGAGGATTGACGGAAACACACACACACACACACACACACACACACATGCACGCACACACACACACACACACGCAGAGAGAGAGAGAGAGAGAGAGAGAGAGAGAGAGAGAGAGAGAGAGAGAGAGAGAGAGAGAGAGAGAGAGAGAGAGAGAGAGAGAGAGAGATTGTAAGTCCATTCGACTTCTAAAAAAGTGATTTGAGCTCATTTAGATTCCTACGGAATTACTGGAGTGCGTAGCAATGAATTCCATAGGAATTTTGTGTATCCGTTCATACAATCCAAAGGACTTCGATAGGAACAATTCACACGGACTGAAATCCAACAAAATCCCTATGAAATTCCTTCAATCAAAAGAGGGCCTAATGGTGAGGAAAAAATCCTTCAATTCATCATAATTAGGAGGCACCAGGCACATATAATCTAGGGATGGCCTACCAAGTCTAAGTGTGTTGTATTCGAATTAAACACATGGTTAGGTTTGTATTGTGTTGGTCGTATGTACACTTCCTGAACGCACGCTTGTGTTTTCTCTTGTAGACATAGGTTATCAATTAGGTGGATCATCTCTTGCAGCCTCAATGGTCCTCCCAAAGTATATTCAGGCATCGAACAGCTCTTTTTCACCACAAACATGCATGACTCCACGTCGTAGGTAGATACATATGCATTCCCATTTTTTTGTGTGTGTGGAATCACCCAATGGAAATTGCTAATAGAACATTCTATTTTATGAAGAATTCTCTAGGCCATGTTCATTTCGAAAATGGCTTATGTTCTCCTTCAATCAAGCGTTGATATACCCCGGGTTGTGCTTATGCGTGCCATCTATTTCTCTATGGAAAATGCAGGCCTCGATTGCATCACTAGTGTCAGGAATTATCCAATATACATTGCTTGAGAAGGCTGAGCATATGTGCCTTCAAGATAAGGATGGCTAATCTTCTTGGAGCACAAATCATCTTGGATCGAGTGTGCTTGTTCTGTGCTACATATAATAGGGAGTGGAGAAAAATTACACTCAATCCAAACAAGGAGACATGGTGCGTCTAGCAGTGCAGTGGATTATGATATAGTTTAACAATTTTTTACTTATTTTATTATTTATTGATCAATTTTTTGCTTTGATGGCTAGTTTTCCACAACGGGCCAGTTATGATGTATGTCCAGTACAATATAGTTCAACAACCGCCAATTAAGTCCCAGAGCATGATAAAGACATTGGTTTATCAATCCGCATGCCATCTCTTTGGGGTCTTTAACAGTTCGAAGGTACCCAAAGAATATGAAGGAAACGAGGTGACATTACTAGAACGGCTGTGCATGCTAAAATTAGCATACAAATCTAATGAAAAGAGGTTGGTCCGAATGACCGATGCCACTTCTATGGTTTGAAGGAAACAGTGGACCCTTTGCTATTTGGTTGTGCTCTAGCTAAACTATTATGTCATGGAGTCCTTCATGCATTTGGATTTAGTAGGCCACCTGAATGCATTGCCAACATGTTCGGAGGATGAATTTTCTCTATCCTAGTTGAATCGAGAAAGCTAGTCCTCTATTGAGGGACAACTATTTATTGGAAAATCTGGAGAAATGCACTTGTTTATGAAACAACAATTGACCATGCTTCATTGATTTTCAGTTATGCAATCATTCAACCTCTCGTGGTCTTTTGCAGAAGGAATAAGTTCACAAGTTCAAAGAAATTTTTAGGAGTGTAGATGCCTGGAGTGACAGGTGTGAAAGCTTAGATAAAACATTAATGATTGGCGATGATGATGCGAACAAAGTTCACTCCTTTTAATTTCAGTGTGAAGAAAAGAGTACTTTTGATCTACTAACAATGTTCAAAAGCCAGGCTTGCATGCTTTGTCATCGTAGTAAGTGTAGAATGAATTGTGCCATTATTTTGTTTTTTCATCTTTTGTTTGCTGAACACTATATGAACATACTCTTTTTTAGGGAAGCCATCATGGTTATAATTATTAAATCATAACACGATCGGATCGTTCACATTGTGCTCAATTAAATTCAAAGGGTCCATCGACCTAATTACATGAAATCTTACTCTAAAAACTATACTTTGCTAGGACATGAGCGACGTAATTAGCTTTTTCTAATACAATGAAGAAACTTTTCTAAAGAAGCATTGTCGTCACATGTCTGATGCCATTGACGACGACCCGCCCCCAATCTCAGCACAACAAGATTAGAGGTGGGTTGCCAACAAGGACCTGGAATACACTCCTCTAACTGCCTCTGCTTTTTAGCATGCTTTAATGCGGGCCTCTGTTCCTCCCCGAACAACCATTAAGACACGGTCAATGTGGGTCACTAATGTGGTTGATTTGTGCACGTGAAATCGGTGATTATGTGTCGAGCTGCACCGATATGGATGCCATTGTATTATAATGTGGTTGCACCATGATACCCTCTCGACAAAGAGGTAGTGTGTAGCCTCGACGTGGGACATGATACCTCCACCCATTTGTGAGATAACTGTAGGGCTGAGCGCACCAGATCGAGTAATCTCCTGAATGTAACTAGGGCTACGGTTTACTTAATTCGATGTGTTCTATTCCAGTAAGCCTTCTATGGCAATATTTTTTGTTCCTTCTTGGGAAGCATCATTTTGCTTTCATGTGGTAAAAGGTTGGCTGAAAACTATCAGTTTATTAAGCTCTGAACAAACAAAAAGAAATGTTTGCACCCCTGAAATTGTATATTATGGATGTTTTCATATTCTTGAATTTTAGTTTAGCTAAAACTCACACTCTGGTTAGTAATGCTTGAATGATATGATATAAACATGTCATCCAATGGTCCAAAGTCTGTAAAAGCTCCGGTACATATTGTTTTCCCAGATGATTAAATGTGCTGATGTATGTTATCCAATGGGCTAGCCGGGGGCCCACGATCTCAGTAGGCGCCCCCCCTGAGCTCGTCGCTCTTTGGTGCTCCCCTCTGGATTTTCTTCTTCCAGTATTTTTTATATATTCTAAAATAATTCTTCATAAATTTTCGGGTCATTTGGAGGTACGGAGAATATCCAACTATACGGTAGCTTTTTTGGGTCCAGAATTCCAGCTGCCCGCAATCTCCCTCTTCATATAAAACTTGCAAAATAAGAGAGAAAGGGCATTAGAATAGCATCATGAAGTGAAATAATGACCCAAAACATAATAAATAACAGTAGGAAAACATGCTGCAAAATGGAGGTATCAGGTACTGTCGCGGTACGACCACTCCTTCCATGTCGCCTGCCTCGACGCCTGGTTCCATGCTCACGCCAGCTGCCCCCTCCCGCCGCGCCACCATCCTCGACTCGTCCGCCTCTCCTCGTCCTGCTCGCTGTCGGAGCCTTATCTCGCAGCCTCGGGCCGGTGCCAGAGGTGCGAAGCAGCCTACGACACCGACAACAAGGTGGCCGCTGTTACTTCTTTCGCTAGTTACATTAATGCAATTTTTTTACTGAGTGAATCTACCTGGATCAGAAGTAACTAAAAATACATGCCAAACACGCTTTATTTCTGACTATTCGACCATTTTTGAAACGAACATCACATGAAAGAAGTCTATTTATTATTTGGATACATGTGTACAAACTGCACTCGTTATCAAAAAGACCAAGGAGTGATGCCACATAATTGTTTTCGCACACATACATACAAAAAAAAATTAAGATGAATAAAGTGTACCAAAAATAAAATTTCAAAGTGTGCAAAAAATCATGATTGCTCACCCGTTGGTAGCACAATGTCTCTTCATCAATCGGAATCGCACCAACAGCTAGCCACAAATTGAACGAAAATTCAAATTCCTGTCTACAATGCTCTCCGACCGACAAAATTAGACTACCATCTCGATTACGTAAGTCAGGGTTCTAACATTTGTGATGTCACGCAAGTTCTCATGAAAACAAATGAGATATGTCGCTCCGTTAAGGTCCCAAACCTATATTTTCTATAGTTTTTATATCAAACTTTTGTACTTGTTTAAATAGTTGTATAATAATATAGTTTTAGTTAGTAAAATTTTCTATTACTTAGATATCTTAGTCAACAAAATAAAATTGTTGCTAAATAATACATATAACATTCTCTGTTTGTCATGATGTTTTAATGTATATCACTAAAATTTTGCTTCTCCTAAATTTATTTTATGATATAACAAAAATTCCCTTCAAAGCAATATTTGAATATTTTATTAACTATATAGTTTACTAATATATATTTGCATGTGTGTGTGTGTGTGTGTTTCTATATATATTATTATCATTTTACATCATGACAGTTTGTAAAGCATATAATTTAACAAAAATATTAATTGTGTTCTCTAGTGTATTACTAATAGATATGCTTATATAAACTTCTAGGGTATGCCAAATGAGTCATGGAAGTTGGTTTCATTAATGAATAGACAACATGTGCCGCCGCGGGACGTCACAGGATAATAGTCCCCAACAATGCCACTTGTGCTGCAACGCATGAAAGGTAACATATAGTCATTGGAAAACAACACGGCACTAGGGATTGTTGGGCGCAGCAAAGAGAGGAGCGGCGACCTCCACGGGGTCAGGCATCTGGAGGTAGGTGAGGATGCACAGAGGCACGATGCCGTGTAGGGTGACACACATTAGTAGAAAACAGGGCTTTGGTTCGGGCCTGACCAGCCCATTAGTCCCGGTTCTTCACGAACCGGGATCCATGGGGGGCATTAGTCCCGGTTCATAAGCCCAGGGGGCCGGTCGGGGCCTCGTGGGCATTGGTCCCGGTTCGTGAAGATCCATTTGTCCCGGTTCTAGGCACGAACCAGGACCAATGGTCCTCGCTCCTGGCCCACAACCATTGGTCCCGGTTCGTGGTTTGAACCGGGACAAAATGTCGGGCTTTAGTCCCGGTTTCTACCATGAACCGGGACAAATGAGTTGCCTATATATATTCCATCGCCACAGCAGAGCACTCCATAGTGCTCTATTTTTTCTAGCCGGCGAGGGGAGGGCATTTGGGTGCTCTAGCTCACCTCCTATGCACATGAGGTGTTCGATGAAATGTCCGAGCCACAATAGTTAATCTTTCTCCTCTCGAAACTCGACCTCCGAGCTCCATTTTCCCCGAGATTTGTCTAGGTTTAGTGGTCCGTCACGTCTCGTCCCCGTCTTCACCGCCGTCGATCGCCCGCGCCGATCTCGTCGCCGACACCACCGTGGCGAGCCTCTTGTTATTATCTTCTTTCTGAAAGAAAAAAAATTCTTACTTCAGATAGATACTTGTATAATTTTCTTACTTTTATTATTCCTTGTTATTATATAGTGCGATGGTTTTGGTATCCGCCCCCGTCGGCCCTCGTCCTGTCTATGATTTGGATGTGGTATATATTATCTTTTGATAACTATTTGGTTCATTTTTTGTTTATGACAATTATGTTGACCAACGTGACATAGATTTTATTTATCTAGGAGGCGGTTGAACCGGAAATTCCCACCGACCCTATTGTCGGGAGGTTAAATTTAGTTGAAGAAGAAAACAATTACTTGAAGGAAAAAATAAGAAAAATTGAGGAGGAGAACATGATATTGGAGTTGCATGTTGCGGATGTCGTTGATGATCACAAGATCAAGATGGATGCAATGCGGTTGAAGATTAGAAAGATTAGAAAATATGCCATTCATACCGAGGCTTGGTATCATTATGCAGTTGGATCAGTTGTTACCTTGGTTGCAATTATGATCGTATTTGTTGTTGCATTGAAATGTTTTACATAATTTCAATGTATGGTTTAACTATATGCTCTGGAGAGCTATATGTTGTTCAATGAGAACTATGTATGTACTTTGGTTTTAATGTGATGATGAACTTCTATTAATTTGGTCACTTATCTATTCATGAGAGGGTTGAAAATTGATGATGTGGCTTTGAATGGTGCATTTTGAACACAGAAAAACTATGGAGTTCAAATAAGTTCAAAAAAATGAAATCCCTTTGTAATAGACGAGTTTCGTGATGAAACCCTGATACTTCGAAAAAGATTGTCCGTTTTGTACACGAAGATCATCCAGTTTTTGCCGTCACCCTATCTACTTTCTTGCACATGCTGTGTGGGTGAAATGATGATACCATGCCAACTTTCAACCTTTTGAGAGTTCATTTCAAATGCTTTTCAATTTCATGGTCTTATAGCTCAAGATAATCAGTAAATGCATGAAAAATAACAAATGAAGTCAGAAAGGGTTGAAAATTGATGATGTGGCTTTGAATGGTGCATTTTGAACACAGAAAAACTATGGAGTTCAAATAAATTCAAAAAAATGAAATACCTTTGTAACAGACGAGTTTCGTGATGAAACCCTGATACTTCGAAAGAGAGTGTCTGTTTTGTACACGAAGTGCATCCAGTTTTTGCCGTAACCCTCTCTACTTTCTTGCACATGCTTTGTGGGTGAAATGATGATACCATGCCAACTTTCAACCTTTTCAGAGTTCATTTCAAATGCTTTTCAATTTCATGGTCTTATAGCTCAAAATAATCAGTAAATGCATGAAAAATAACAAATGAAGTCAGAAAGGGTTGAAAATTGATGATGTGGCTTTGAATGGTGCATTTTGAACACAGAAAAACTATGGAGTTCAAATAAGTTCAAAAAAATGAAATCCCTTTGTAACAGACGAGTTTCATGATGAAACGCTGATAACAAAAATGAAATCCCTTTGTAACAGACGAGTTTCCGTATGAAATCCCTTTCTTTCAGAGTTCATAAATAACTTTTTTGTTACAAACTTTAATAGCAAAAAGAATTATCATAAAATAAAATAAATAAGTAATTTGAAACAAAATAATATAAACTTTAATAAAATATATAAGCAAAAACAAAACAAAATAAAATAAAATAAACTTTAATAACATAAATAAAATTTATGAAACTAAAATTATCAAAGTATTTTCTGTACAAAATCATTAAAAGCAAAAAAGAATTTTCCTAAAGAACTTTTTTTGTTAGGAACTTTAATAGAAAAAGAATTATCATAAAATAAAATAAATAAGTAATTATAAACAAAATAAAATAAAATAAATAAGTATTTTGTTGTAAGTAGAAACAAAAAAAACAAATAAAGCAAAAAAGGAAACAAAAAAACTGGGAAAAAAAATATTTGCCACGTACTGGGCCACCACGGCCTGAATACGACTAGAAACCCATCCAAGGGCCAGGATTCAGGCCCGCAGAAGGCCCAGCAGGCCCACATGCATATCAGTGTCAGTTTAGGCCCATAGGCCTGGAGTTCAGGGGAGTTCAAGAGGGAAGAGGCAACGGGGCTTATAAATAGGTGTCGGACGCTTCCAACTAGCGAGGTGGGACTAAACTCCCACCACCACCCTGCTGTGCAAGGCCACTGGTCCCGGCTGGTGGCACCAACCAGGACTAAATGGTGGCTTTGGTCCCGGTTGGTCGCACCAACCGGTACCAATGCCCCCTTTAGTATCGGTTGGTGCCACCAACCGGGACCAAAGGCCTCTGCTTCTCGCCCTTTGCGCTGTTGAAAAGTGACCTTGGTCCCAGTTGGCGGCACCAACCGGGACTAAAGGGTGCATTGGTACCGGTTGGTGCCACGAACCGGTGCCAATGCCCTGGGTATATAAGTAGCACTTGTGAAAAAATTTCATCTTCATCTCGCAGTTGCCCCCGACGACCCCTTGACGACATCGATGCCGCCAGTTGCCCGACGCCGCCGCCGCCCCCCGTCGCCTCGCCGTCGCCACGCCCTCGCCTCGACGCCGCATGCGTGCCCGCCCTATCGCGACGCCGTCGCCCGTGCCCTCGCCTCGACGCTGTCGCCATGCCTTGCCCGACGCCGTCGCCCGTGCCCTCGCCCGACGCCGTTGGTGTCTACCACACAACCTTCTTCTTATAGACGTTGTTGGGCCTCCAAGTGCAGAGCTTTGAAGGACAATAGCAAATTTCTCTCAAGTGGATGACCTAAGGTTTATCAATCCGTGGGAGGCGTAGGATGAAGATGGTCTCTCTCAAACAACCCTCCAACCAAATAACAAAGAGTCTCTTGTGTCCCCAACACACCCAATACAATGGTAAACTGTATAGGTGCACTAGTTCGACAAAGAGATGGTGATACAAGTGCAATATGGATGATAGATATAGGTTTTTGTAATCTGAAAATATAAAAAAAGCAAGGTAACTAATGATAAAAGTGAGCGTAAACGATATTGCAATGGTAGGAAACAAGGCCTAGGGTTCATACTTTCACTAGTGCAAGTTCTCTCAACAATAATAACATAATTAGATCATATAACAATCCCTCAACATGCAACAAAGAGTCTCTCCAAAGTCACTAATAGCGGAGAACAAACGAAGAGATTATGGTAGGGTACAAATGTTGGGGAACGTAGCATAAATTCAAAATTTTCCTAGGTGTCACCAAGATCTATCTATGGAGAAACCAACAACGAGGGGAAGGAGAGTGCATCTACATACCCTTGTAGATCGCTAAGCGGAAGCGTTCAAGAGAACGGGGTTGAAGGAGTCGTACTCATCGTGATCCAAATCACCGGAGATCCTAGTGCCGAATGGACGGCACCTCCGCGTTCAACACACGTACAGCCCGGTGACATCTACCATGCCTTGATCCAGCAAGGATAGAGGGAGAGGTTGAGGAAGACTCCATCCAACAGCAGCACAATGACGTGGTGGTGGTGGAGGAGCGTGGTAGTCCAGCAGGGCTTCGCCAAGCACCTATGGGAGAGGAGGAGGTGTCACGAGAGAGAGGGAGGCGCCAGGGCTTCAGGTATGGATGCCCTCCCACCCCTCCACTATATATAGGGGCAAGGGAGAGGGGGGAGGCGCAGCCTTGCCCCTTCCTCCAAGGAAGGGGTGCGGCCAAGGGGGGGGGGAGGAGTGCCTCCCAAGTCAAGTGGAGGCCCTCTCCCCTAGGGTTTCCCCCCTCCCATGCGCATGGGCCTTGGGGGGGGGGGGCTGGTTCCCCTGGCCCATTAAGGCTAGGTCGCCCCTTACAGCCCATGCTGCTGTATTGGACGTGGTGGAACAGTTTCCTGACCTCCGTGTTGAGGAACGTAGTAATTTCAAAAAATTTTCCTACGCACACGCAAGATCATGGTGATGTATAGCAACGAGAGGGGAGAGTGTTGTCTACGTACCCTCGTAGACCGAAGCGGAAGCGTTCACAATGTAGAGGAAGTAGTCATACGTTCTCCTCACGATCCAACCGATCCCAGCGCCGTTACTCCGGCGCCTCCGAGTTCTTGACACGCGTACAGCTCGATGACGCTCCTCGGGCTCCGATCCAGCAGAGCTTCGGGGAGGGAGAGTTCCGTCAGCACGACGGCGTGGTGACGATCTTGATGTTCTACCGATGCAGGGCTTCGCCTAAGCACCGCTACGATATGACCGAGGTGGATTATGGTGGAGGGGGGCACCGCACACGGCTAAGGAACGATCTCAAGGATCAACTTGTGTGCCCTAGGGTGCCCCCCGCCCCCGTATATAAAGGAGCAAGGGGGGGTGCGGCCGGCCATAGGAGGAGGCGCGCCGGAGGAGTCCTACTCCCACCGAGTAGGACTCCCCTTTCCTAGTTGGATTAGGACTTGGGGGAGGGAAAGAGGAAGGGGCGCCCCCTCTCCTTGTCCTATTCGGACTAGGGGAGGGCGCGGCCTGCCCTGGCCGCCCTTCCTCTTCTCCCTCATGGCCCACTAAGGCCCATTAGCCCCGGGAGGTTCCGTAACCCCGGTGTTCCGTAAAATCCCGATTTCATCCGGAACCATTCGAACTCCAAACATAGGCTTCCAATATATCAATCTTTATGTCTCGACCATTTGAGACTCCTCGTCATGTCCGTGATCACATCCGGGACTCAACTTCTTCGGTACATCAAAATACACAAACTCATAATATAACCGCCATCGAAACCTTAAGCATGCGGACCCTACGGTTCGAGAACAATGTAGACATGACCGAGACACATCTCGGTCAATAACCAATAGCGGGACCTGGATGCCCATATTGGCTCCTACATATTCTACGAAGATCTTTATCGGTCGACCGCATAACAACATACGTTGTTCCTTTGTCATCGGTATGTTACTTGCCCGAGATTTGATCGTCGGTATCCAATACCTAGTTCAATCTCGTTACGGCAAGTCTCTTTACTCGTTCCGTAATACATCATCTCGCAACTAACTTATTAGTTGCAATGCTTGCAAGGCTTAAGTGATGTGTATTACCGAGAGGGCCCGAGATACCTCTCCAACATTCGGAGTGACAAATCCTAATCTCAAATACGCCAACCCAACATCGCCTTTGGAGACACCTGTAGTACTCCTTTATAATCACCCGATTCGTTGTGACGTTTGGTAGTACCAAAGTGTTCCTCCGTAAACGGAGTTGCATAATCTCATAGTTATAGGAACATGTATAAGTCATGGATAAAAGCAGTAGCAACATACTAAACGATCGTGTGCTAAGCTAATGGAATGGGTCATGTCAATCAGATCATTCAACTAATGATGTGACCTTGTTAATCAAATAACAACTCCTTGTTCATGGTTAGGAAACATAACCATCTTTGATTAACAAGCTAGTCTAGTAGAGGCATACTAGTGACACTCTGTTTGTCTATGTATTCACACATGTATTATGTTTCCGGTTAATACAATTCTAGCATGGATAATAAACATTTATCATGAAATAAGGAAATAAATAATAACTTTATTATTGCCTCTAGGGCATATTTCCTTCAGTCTCCCACTTGCACTAGAGTCAATAATCTAGATTACATAGTAATGATTCTAACACCCATGGAGTCTTGGTGTTGATCATGTTTTGCTCGTGGAAGAGGCTTAGTCAACGGGTCTGCTACATTCAGATCCGTATGTATCTTGCAAATCTCTATGTCTCCCACCTGGACTAAATCCCGGATGGAATTGAAGCGTCTTTTGATGTGCTTAGTCCTCTTGTGAAATCTGGATTCCTTTGCTAAGACAATTGCTCTAGTATTGTCACAGAAGATTTTCATTGGACCCGATGCACTAGGTATGACACCTAGATCGGATATGAACTCCTTCATCTAGACTCCTTCATTAGCTGCTTCCGAAGCTGCTATGTATTCCGCTTCACATGTAGATCCCGCTACGACGCTTTGTTTAGAACTGCACCAACTGACAGCTCCTCCGTTTAGTGTAAATACGTATTCGGTCTGCGATTTAGAATCGTCCGGATCAGTGTCAAAGCTTGCATCAACGTAACTGTTCATTTATGAGCTCTTTGTCACCTCCATATCTGAGAAACATATCCTTAGTCCTTTTCAGGTATTTCAGGATGTTCTTGACCGCTGTCCAGTGATCCACTCCTGGATTACTTTGGTACCTTCCTGCTAAGCTTATAGCAAGGCATACATCAGGTCTGGTACACAACATTGCATACATGATAGAGCCTATGGCTGAAGCATAGGGAACATCTTTCATTTTCTCTCTATCTTCTGCAGTGGTCGGGCATTGAGTCTTACTCAACTTCACACCTTGTAACACAGGCAAGAACCCCTTCTTTGCTTGATCCACTTTGAACTTCTTCAAAATTTTGTCAAGGTATGTGCTTTGTGAAAGTCCAATTAAGCGTCTTGATCTATCTCTATAGATTTTGATGCCTAATATGTAAGCAGCTTCACCGAGGTCTTTCATTGAAAAACTGTTATTCAAGTATCCCTTTATGCTATCCAGAAATTCTATATCATTTCCGATTAGTAATATGTCATCTACATATAATATCGAAATGCTCTGAGCTCCCACTCACTTTCTTGTAAATACAGCTTCTCCAAAAGTCAGATAAACCCAAATGCTTTGATCACACTATCAAAGCGTTTATTCCAACTCGAGATGCTTGCACCAGTCCATAAATGGATCGCTGGAGCTTGCATACTTTGTTAGCTCCTTTGGATCGATAAAACCTTCGGTTGCATCATATACAACTCTTCTTCCGTAAATCCATTCAGAATGCAGTCTTTACATCCATTTGCCAAATTTCATAATCATAAAATGCGGCAATTGCTAACATGATTCGGACAGACTTAAGCATCGCTTCGGGTGAGAAGGTCTCATCGTAGTCAATCCCTTGAACTTGTCGAAAACCCTTAGCGACAAGTCGAGCTTTGTAGAACGATAACATTACCGTCGGCGTCGGTCTTCTTCTTGAAGATCCACTTGTTTTCTATTGCTTGCCGACCCTCGGGCAAGTCAACCAAAGTCCATACTTTGTTTTCATACATGGATCCCATCTCAGATTTCATGGCCTCAAGCCATTTTGCGAATCTGGGCTCACCATCGCTTCTTCATAGTTCGTGGGTTCATCATGATCTAGTAGCATGACTTCCGAACAGGATTGCCGTACCACTCAGTGCGGATCTTACTCTGGTTGATCTACGAGGTTCTACAGTAACTTGATCTGAAGTTTCATGATCAACATCATCAACTTCCTCACTATTCGGTGTAGATGTCTCAGAAACCGGTTTCTGCGACAAACTACTTTCAAGTAAGGGAGAAGGTACAGTTACCTCATCAAGTTCTACTTTCCTCCCACTCACTTCTTTCGAGAGAAACTCCTTCTCTAGAAAGGATCCATTCTTAGCAACAAATGTCTTGCCTTCGGATCTGTGATAGAAGGTGTACCCAACAGTTTCCTTTGGGTATCCTATGAAGACACATTTCTCCGATTTGGGTTCGAGCTTATCAGGTTGAAGCTTTTTCACATAAGCATCGCATCCCCAAACTTTAAGAAACGACAACTTTGGTTTCTTGCTAAACCATAGTTCATAAGGTGTCATCTCAATGGATTTTGACGGTGTTCTATTCAGTGTGAATGCGTCCGTCTCAAGAGCATAACCCCAAAACGATAGCGGTAAATCTGTAAGAGACATCATAGATCGTACCATATCTAGTAAAGTGCGATTACGACGTTCGGACACACCATTACGTTGTGGTGTTCCGGGTGGCGTGAGTTGCGAAACTATTCCGTATTGTTTTAAATGTAGACCAAACTCGTAACTCAAATATTCACCTCCACTATCAGATCGTAGAAACTTAATTTTCTTATTACGATGATTTTCAACTTCACTCTGAAATTCTTTGAACTTTTCAAATGTTTCAGACTTATGTTTCATTAAGTAGATATACCCATATCTGCTTAAATCATGTGTGAAGGTGAGAAAATAACGATATCCTCCACGAGCCTCAACATTCATCGGACCACATACATCTGTATGTATGATTTCCAACAAATCTGTTGCTCTCTCCATAGTACCGGAGAACGGGGTTTTAGTCATCTTGCCCATGAGGCACGGTTCGCAAGTGCCAAGTGATTCATAATCAAGTGGCTCCAAAAGTCCATCAGTATGGAGTTTCTTCATGCGCTTTATACCGATATGACCTAAACGGCAGTGCCACAAATAGGTTGCACTATCATTATCAACTCTGCATCTTTTGGTTTCAACATTATGAATATGTGTATCACTATTATCGAGATTCATCAAAAATAGACCACTCTTCAAGGGTGCATGACCATAAAAGATATTACTCATATAAATAGAACAACCATTATTCTCTGATTTAAATGAATAACCGTCTCGCATCAAACAAGATCCAGATATAATGTTCATGCTCAACGCAGGCACCAAATAACAATTATTTAGGTCTAAAACTAATCCCGAAGGTAGATGTAGAGGTAGCGTGCCGACCGCGATCACATCGACTTTGGAACCATTTCCCACGCGCATCGTCACCTCGTCCTTTGCCGGTGTTAAGCAATCAGTAGTCCTGCTTTGAGTTGCAAATATTAGCAATGAACCAGATCAAATACCAGTGCTCTGCGAGCTCTAGTAAGGTACACATCAATAACATGTATATCACATATACCTTTGTTCACCTTGCCATCCTTCTTATCCGCCAAATACTTGGGGCAGTTCCGCTTCCAAAGGACCGATCGCTTGCGGAGAAGCACTCGAGTTTCAGGTTTAGGTCCGGACTTGGGTTTCTTCTCCCGAGCAGCAACTTGCTTGCTGTTCTTCTTGAAGTTCCCCTTCTTCTTCCCTTTGCCTTTCTTCTTGAAACTAATGGTCTTATTGACCATCAACACTTGATGCTCCTTCTTGATTTCTACCTCCGCAGCCTTTAGCATTGCGAAGAGCTCGGTATAGTCTTTACTAACCCTTGCATATTATAGTTCATCACGAAGCCTTTGTAGCTTGGTGGCGGTGATTGAAGAATTCTGTCAATGACACAATCATCCGGAAGATTAACTCCCAGTTGTGTCAAGTGATTGTAATACCCAGACATTTTGAGTATGTGCTCATTGACAGAACTATTCTCCTCCATCTTGCAGCTATAGAACTTATTGGAGACTTCATATCTCTCAATCCGGGCATTCTGTTGGAATATCAACTTCAACTCCTGGAACATCTCATATGCTCCATGACGTTCAAAACGTCGTTGAAGTCCCGGTTCTAAGCCGTAAAGCATGGCACACTGAACTATAGAGTAGTCATCAGCTTTGCTCTGCCAAACGTTCTTAACATCATCAGTTGCCTCAGCAGCAGGCCTGGCACCTAGCGGTGCATCCAGGACGTAACTCTTCTGTGCAGCAATGAGGATAATCCTCAGGTTACGGACCCAGTCCGTGTAATTGCTACCATCATCTTTCAACTTTGCTTTCTCAAGGAACGCATTAAAATTCAACGGAACAACAGCACGAGCCATCTATCTACAATCAAACATAGACATACAAGATACTATCAGGTACTAAGTTCATGATAAATTTAAGTTCAATTAATCATATTACTTAAGAACTCCCACTTAGACAGACATCTCTCTAGTCATCTAAGTGATCACGTGATCCAAATCAACTAAACCATAACCGATCATCACGTGAGATGGAGTAGTTTTCAATGGTGAACATCTTATGTTGATCATATCTGCTATATGATTCACGTTCGACCTTTCGGTCTCCGTGTTCCGAGGCCATATCTGCATATGCTAGGCTCGTCAAGTATAACTGAGTATTCTGCGTGTGCAAAACTGGCTTGCACCCGTTGTAGATGGACGAGAGCTTATCACACCCGATCATCACGTGGTGTCTCGGCACGACGAACTTTGGCAACGGTGCATACTCAGGGAGAACACTACTTGATAATTTTAGTGAGAGATCATCTTAAAATGCTACCGTCAATCAAAGCAAGATAAGATGCATAAAGGATAAACATCACATGCAATCAATATAAGTGATATGATATGGCCATCATCATCCTGTGCTTGTGATCTCCATCTCCGAAGCACCGTCGAGATCACCATCGTCACCGGCGCGACACCTTGATCTCCATCGTAGCATCGTTGTCGTCTACGCCATCTATTGCTTCTACGACTATCGCTACCGCTTAGTGATAAAGTAAAGCAATTACAGGGCATTTGCATTTCATACAATAAAGCGACAACCATATGGCTCCAGCCAGTTGCCGATAACTTCGGTTACAAAACATGATCATCTCATACAATAAAATATAGCATCACATCTTGACCATATCACATCACATCATGCCCTGCAAAAACAAGTTAGACGTCTTCTACTTTGTTGTTGCAAGTTTTACGTGGCTGCTACGGGCTGAGCAAGAACCGTTCTTACCTACGCATCAAAACCACAACGATAGTTTGTCAAGTTGGTGCTGTTTTAACCTTCGCAAGGACCGGGCGTAGCCACACTCGGTTCAACTAAAGTGAGAGAGACAGACACCCGCCGGTCACCTTTAAGCAACGAGTGCTCGCAGCGGTGAAACCAGTCTCGCGTAAGCGTACGCGTAATGTCGGTCCGGGCCGCTTCATCTCACAATGCCGCTGAACCAAAGTATGACATGCTGGTAAGCAGTATGACTTATATCGCCCACAACTCACTTGTGTTCTACTCGTGCATATAACATCAACGCATAAAAAACCTGGCTCGGATGCCACTGTTGAGGAACGTAGTAATTTCAAAAAAATTTCCTATGCACACGCAAGATCATGGTGATGTATAGCAACGAGAGGGAGAGTGTTGTCTACCCATCGTGAGACCGAGCGAAGCGTTCACAACGTAGAGGAAGTAGTCGACGTTCTCCTCGCGATCCAACCGATCCCAGCGCCATTACTCCGGCGCCTCGAGTTCTTGACACGCGTACAGCTCGATGGCGCTCCTCGGGCTCCGATCCAGCAGAGCTTGGGGAGGAGAGTTCCGTCGGCCGACGACAGTGGTGGCGATCTTGATGTTCTACCGACGCAGGCTTCGCCTAAGCACCGCTACGATATGACCGAGGTGGATTATGGTGGAGGGGGGCACCGCACACGGCTAAGGAACGATCTCAAGGATCAACTTGTGTGCCCTAGGGTGCCTCCCTGCCCCCGTATATAAAGGAGCAAGGGGGGGTGCGGCCGGCCATAGGAGGAGGCGGGCCGGAGGAGTCCTACTCCCACCGAGTAGGACTCCCCCTTCCTAGTTGGATTAGGACTTGGGGGAGGGAAGAGGGAAGGGCGCGCCCCTCTCCTTGTCCTATTCGGACTAGGGGAGGCGGCGCGCCTGCCCTGGCCGGCCCTTCCTCTTCTCCCTCATGGCCCACTTAGGCCCATTAGCCCCGGGAGGTTCCGTAACCCCGGTGTTCGGTAAAATCGATTTCACCCGAACCATTCGAACTCCAAACATAGGCTTCCAATATATCAATCTTTATGTCTCGACCATTTCGAGACTCCTCGTCATGTCCGTGATCACATCCGGGACTCCGAACTTCTTCGGTACATCAAAATACACAAACTCATAATATAACCGTCATCA
This sequence comes from Aegilops speltoides, assembly GCA_021437245.1. NCBI lineage: Eukaryota > Viridiplantae > Streptophyta > Magnoliopsida > Poales > Poaceae > Aegilops > Aegilops speltoides. Next base: position 501,668,969 of record CM038146.1, read on the forward strand.
AAACCTTAAGCGTGCGGACCCTACGGTTCGAGAACAATGTAGACATGACCGATACACGTCTCCGGTCAATAACCAATAGCGGGACCTGGATGCCCATATTGGCTCCTACATATTCTACTGAAGAGCTTTATCGGTCGGACCGCATAACAACATACGTTGTTCCTTTGTCATCGGTATGTTACTTGCCCGAGATTTGATCGTCGGTATCCAATACCTAGTTCAATCTCGTTACGCAAGTCTCTTTACTCGTTCCGTAATACATCATCTCGCAACTAACTTATTAGTTGCAATGCTTGCAAGGCTTAAGTGATGTGTATTACCGAGAGGGCCAGAGATTCCTCTCCGACATTCGGTGACAAATCCTAATCTCAAATACGCCAACCCAACATCGCCTTTGGAGACACCTGTAGTACTCCTTTATAATCACCCGATTACGTTGTGACGTTTGGTAGTACCAAAGTGTTCCTCCGTAAACGGAGTTGCATAATCTCATAGTTATAGGAACATGTATAAGTCATGGATAAAAGCAGTAGCAACATACTAAACGATCGTGTGCTAAGCTAATGGAATGGGTCATGTCAATCAGATCATTCAACTAATGATGTGATCTTGTTAATCAAATAATGTAACGCCCTCGATGCGGCTATATCTCCCACGTGTCGAAGCACGACTTAAGGGAGATATAGCCGCATCGAGGGCGTTACAAATAACAACTCCTTGTTCATGGTTAGGAAACATAACCATCTTTGATTAACAAGCTAGTCTAGTAGAGGCATACTAGTGACACTCTGTTTGTCTATGTATTCACACATGTATTATGTTTCCGGTTAATACAATTCTAGCATGAATAATAAACATTTATCATGAAATAAGGAAATAAATAATAACTTTATTATTGCCTCTAGGGCATATTTCCTTCAGTCTCCCACTTGCACTAGAGTCAATAATCTAGATTACATAGTAATGATTCTAACACCCATGGAGTCTTGGTGTTGATCATGTTTTGCTCGTGGAAGAGGCTTAGTCAACGGGTCTGCTACATTCAGATCCGTATGTATCTTGCAAATCTCTATGTCTCCCACCTGGACTAAATCCCGGATGGAATTGAAGCGTCTTTTGATGTGCTTGGTCCTCTTGTGAAATCTGGATTCCTTTGCTAAGGCAATTGCTCCAGTATTGTCACAGAAGATTTTCATTGGACCCGATGCACTAGGTATGACACCTAGATCGGATATGAACTCCTTCATCCAGACTCCTTCATTAGCTGCTTCCGAAGCTGCTATGTATTCCGCTTCACTCCTTCATTAGCTGCTTCCGAAGCTGCTATGTATTCCGCTTCACATGTAGATCCCGCTACGACGCTTTGTTTAGAACTGCACCAACTGACAGCTCCTCCGTTTAGTGTAAATACGTATCCGGTCTGCGATTTAGAATCGTCCGGATCGGTGTCAAAGCTTGCATCATCGTAACTGTTTACGATGAGCTCTTTGTCACCTCCATATACGAAAACATATCCTTAGTCCTTTTCGGTATTTCAGATGTTCTTGACCGCTGTCCAATGATCCACTCTGGATTACTTTGGTACCTTCCTGCTAAGCTTATAGCAAGGCATACATCAGTCTGGTACACAGCATTGCATACATGATAGAGCCTATGGCTGAAGCATAGGAACATCTTTCATTTTCTCTCTATCTTCTGCGGTGGTCGGGCATTGAGTCTTACTCAACTTCACACCTTGTAACACGGCAAGAACCCTTCTTTGCTTGATCCATTTTGAACTTCTTCAAAATTTTGTCAAGGTATGTGCTTTGTGAAAGTCCAATTAAGCGTCTTGATCTATCTCTATAGATTTTGATGCCTAATATGTAAGCAGCTTCACCGAGGTCTTTCATTGAAAAACTGTTATTCAAGTATCCCTTTATGCTATCCAGAATTCTATATCATTTCCGATTAGTAATATGTCATCTACATATAATATCGAAATGCTACTGAGCTCCCACTCACTTTCTTGTAAATACAAGCTTCTCCAAAAGTCTCAGATAAACCCAAATGCTTTGATCACACTATCAAAGCGTTTATTCCAACTCCGAGATGCTTGCACCAGTCCATAAATGGATCGCTGGAGCTTGCATACTTTGTTAGCTCCTTTGGATCGATAAAACCTTCGGTTGCATCATATACAACTCTTCTTCCGTAAATCCATTCAGAATGCAGTCTTTACATCCATTTGCCAAATTTCATAATCATAAAATGCGCAATTGCTAACATGATTCGGACAGACTTAAGCATCGCTTCGGTGAGAAGGTCTCATCGTAGTCAATCCCGTGAACTTGTCGAAAACCCTTAGCGACAAGTCGAGCTTTGTAGACGAAAACATTACCGTCGGCGTCGGTCTTCTTCTTGAAGATCCACTTGTTTTCTATTGCTTGCCGACCCTCGGGCAAGTCAACCAAAGTCCATACTTTGTTTTCATACATGGATCCCATCTCAGATTTCATGGCCTCAAGCCATTTTGCGGAATCTGGGCTCACCATCGCTTCTTCATAGTTCGTAGGTTCATCATGATCTAGTAGCATGACTTCCAGAACAGGATTGCCGTACCACTCTGGTGCGGATCTTACTCTGGTTGATCTACGAGGTTCTACAGTAACTTGATCTGAAGTTTCATGATCAACATCATCAACTTCCTCACTATTCGGTGTAGATGTCTCAGAAACCGGTTTCTGCGACAAACTACTTTCAAGTAAGGGAGAAGGTACAGTTACCTCATCAAGTTCTACTTTCCTCCCACTCACTTCTTTCGAGAGAAACTCCTTCTCTAGAAAGGATCCATTCTTGGCAACAAATGTCTTGCCTTCGGATCTGTGATAGAAGGTGTACCCAACAGTTTCCTTTGGGTATCCTATGAAGACACATTTCTCCGATTTGGGTTCGAGCTTATCAGGTTGAAGCTTTTTCACATAAGCATCGCATCCCCAAACTTTAAGAAACGACAACTTTGGTTTCTTGCTAAACCATAGTTCATAAGGTGTCATCTCAATGGATTTTGACGGTGTTCTATTCAGTGTGAATGCGTCCGTCTCAAGAGCATAACCCCAAAACGATAGCGGTAAATCTGTAAGAGACATCATAGATCGTACCATATCTAGTAAAGTGCGATTCTGACGTTCGGACACACCATTACGTTGTGGTGTTCGGGTGGCGTGAGTTGCGAAACTATTCCGTATTGTTTTAAATGTAGACCAAACTCGTAACTCAAATATTCACCTCCACTATCGGATCGTAGAAACTTAATTTTCTTATTACGATGATTTTCAACTTCACTCTGAAATTCTTTGAACTTTTCAAATGTTTCAGACTTATGTTTCATTAAGTAGATATACCCATATCTGCTTAAATCATGTGAAGGTGCGAAAATAACGATATCCGCCACGAGCCTCAACATTCATCGGACCACATACATCTCAGATGTATGATTTCCAACAAATCTGTTGCTCTCTCCATAGTACCAAGAACGGGTTTTAGTCATCTTGCCCATGAGGCACGGTTCGCAAGTGCCAAGTGATTCATAATCAAGTGGCTCCAAAAGTCCATCGAGATGGAGTTTCTTCATGCGCTTTATACCGATATGACCTAAACGGCGAGTGCCACAAATAGGTTGCACTATCATTATCAACTCTGCATCTTTTGGTTTCAACATTATGAATATGTGTATCACTATTATCGAGATTCATCAAAATAGACCACTCTTCAAGGGTGCATGACCATAAAAGATATTACTCATATAAATAGAACAACCATTATTCTCTCGATTTAAATGAATAACCGTCTCGCATCAAACAAGATCCAGATATAATGTTCATGCTCAACGCAGCACCAAATAACAATTATTTAGGTCTAAAACTAATCCCGAAGGTAGATGTAGAGGTAGCGTGCGACCGCGATCACATCGACTTTGGAACCATTTCCCACGCGCATCGTCACCTCGTCCTTTGCCGTGTTAAGCAATCAGTAGTCCTGCTTGAGTTGCAAATATTAGCAATGAACCAGATATCAAATACCAGTGCTCTGCGAGCTCTAGTAAGGTACACATCAATAACATGTATATCACATATACCTTTGTTCACCTTGCCATCCTTCTTATCCGCCAAATACTTGGGGCAGTTCCGCTTCCAAGGACGAGTCGCTTGCGGTAGAAGCACTCGGTTTCAGGTTTAGGTCCGGACTTGGGTTTCTTCTCTGAGCAGCAACTTGCTTGCTGTTCTTCTTGAAGTTCCCTTCTTCTTCCCTTTGCCTTTCTTCTTGAAACTAGTGGTCTTATTGACCATCAACACTTGATGCTCCTTCTTGATTTCTACCTCCGCAGCCTTTAGCATTGCGAAGAGCTCGGTATAGTCTTTACTAACCCTTGCATATTATAGTTCATCACGAAGCCTTTGTAGCTTGGTGGCGGTGATTGAAGAATTCATCAATGACACAATCATCCGGAAGATTAACTCCCAGTTGTGTCAAGTGATTGTAATACCCGACATTTTGAGTATGTGCTCACCGACGTAACTATTCTCCTCCATCTTGCAGCTATAGAACTTATTGGAGACTTCATATCTCTCAATCCGGGCATCCTGTTGGAATATCAACTTCAACTCCTGGAACATCTCATATGCTCCATGACGTTCAAAACGTCGTTGAAGTCCCGGTTCTAAGACGTAAAGCATGGCACATGAACTATAGAGTAGTCATCAGCTTTGCTCGCCAAACGTTCTTAACGTCGTCGGTTGCATCAAGCGCAGGCACGGCACCTAGCGGTGCATCCAGGGCGTAACTCTTACATGCAGCAATGAGGATAATCCTCGAGTTACGGACCCGATCCGTGTAATTGCTACCATCATCTTTCAACTTTGCTTTCTCAAGGAACGCATTAAAATTCAACGGAACAACAGCACGAGCCATCTATCTACAATCAAACATAGACATACAAGATACTATCAGGTACTAAGTTCATGATAAATTTAAGTTCAATTAATCATATTACTTAAGAACTCCCACTTAGACAGACATCTCTCTAGTCATCTAAGTGATCACGTGATCCAAATCAACTAAACCATAACCGATCATCACGTGAGATGGAGTAGTTTTCAATGGTGAACATCTTATGTTGATCATATCTGCTATATGATTCACGTTCGACCTTTCGGTCTCCGTGTTCCGAGGCCATATCTGCATATGCTAGGCTCGTCAAGTATAACCTGAGTATTCTGCGTGTGCAAAACTGGCTTGCACCCGTTGTAGATGGACGTAGAGCTTATCACACCCGATCATCACGTGGTGTCTCGGCACGACGAACTTTGGCAACGGTGCATACTCAGGGAGAACACTACTTGATAATTTTTAGTGAGAGATCATCTTAAAATGCTACCGTCAATCAAAGCAAGATAAGATGCATAAAGGATAAACATCACATGCAATCAATATAAGTGATATGATATGGCCATCATCATCCTGTGCTTGTGATCTCCATCTCCGAAGCACCGTCGAGATCACCATCGTCACCGGCGCGACACCTTGATCTCCATCGTAGCATCGTTGTCGTCTACGCCATCTATTGCTTCTACGACTATCGCTACCGCTTAGTGATAAAGTAAAGCAATTACAGATGCGTTGCATTTCATACAATAAGCGACAACCATATGGCTCCAGCCGATTGCCGATAACCGGTTACAAAACATGATCATCTCATACAATAAAATATAGCATCACATCTTGACCATATCACATCACATCATGCCCTGCAAAAACAAGTTAGACGTCTTCTACTTTGTTGTTGCAAGTTTTACGTGGCTGCTACGGGCTGAGCAAGAACCGTTCTTACCTACGCATCAAAACCACAACGATAGTTTGTCAAGTTGGTGCTGTTTTAACCTTCGCAAGGACCGGGCGTAGCCACACTCGGTTCAACTAAAGTGAGAGAGACAGACACCCGCCGGTCACCTTTAAGCAACGAGTGCTCGCAGCGGTGAAACCAGTCTCGCGTAAGCGTACACGTAATGTCGGTCCGGGCCGCTTCATCTCACAATGCCGCTGAACCAAAGTATGACATGCTGGTAAGCAGTATGACTTATATTGCCCACAACTCACTTGTGTTCTACTCGTGCATATAACATCAACGCATAAAAAACCTGGCTCGGATGCCACTGTTGAGGAACGTAGTAATTTCAAAAATTTTTCCTACGCACACGCAAGATCATGGTGATGTATAGCAACGAGAGGGGAGAGTGTTGTCTACGTACCCTCGTAGACCGAAGCGGTAGCGTTCTGGCGTAGAGGAAGTAGTCGACGTTCTCCTCGCGATCCAACCGATCCCAACCGTTACTCCGGCGCCTCGAGTTCTTGACACGCGTACAGCTCGATGGCGCTCCTCGGGCTCCGATCCAAGAGAGCTGGGGAGGAGAGTTCCGTCGGCCTGACGGCGTGGTGACGATCTTGATGTTCTACCGATGCAGGGCTTCGCCTAAGCACCGCTACGATATGACCGAGGTGGATTATGGTGGAGGGGGGCACCGCACACGGCTAAGGAACGATCTCAAGGATCAACTTGTGTGCCCTAGGGTGCCCCCCTGCCCCCGTATATAAAGGAGCAAGGGGGGGTGCGGCCGGCCATAGGAGGAGGCGCGCCGGAGGAGTCCTACTCCCACCGGGAGTAGGACTCCCCCCTTTTCCTAGTTGGATTAGGACTTGGGGGGAGGGAAAGAGGGAAGGGGGGGCGCCGCCCCCCTCTCCTTGTCCTATTCGGACTAGGGGGGGAGGGGCGCGCGGCCTGCCCTGGCCGGCCCTTCATCTTCTCCCTCATGGCCCACTTAGGCCCATTAGCCCCCGGGAGGGTTCCGGTAACCCCCCCGGTGTTCCGGTAAAATCCCGATTTCATCCGGAACCATTCTGAACTCCAAACATAGGCTTCCAATATATCAATCTTTATGTCTCGACCATTTCGAGACTCCTCGTCATGTCCGTGATCACATCCGGGACTCCGAACTTCTTCGGTACATCAAAATACACAAACTCATAATATAACCGTCATCGAAACCTTAAGCGTGCGGACCCTACGGTTCGAGAACAATGTAGACATGACCGAGACACGTCTCCGGTCAATAACCAATAGCGGGACCTGGATGCCCATATTGGCTCCTACATATTCTACGAAGATCTTTATCGGTCAGACCGCATAACAACATACGTTGTTCCCTTTGTCATCGGTATGTTACTTGCCCGAGATTTGATCGTCGGTATCCAATACCTAGTTCAATCTCGTTACCGGCAAGTCTCTTTACTCGTTCCGTAATACATCATCTCGCAACTAACTTATTAGTTGCAATGCTTGCAAGGCTTAAGTGATGTGTATTACCGAGAGGGCCCAGAGATACCTCTCCGACATTCGGAGTGACAAATCCTAATCTCAAATCGCCAACCCAACATCTGCCTTTGGAGACACCTGTAGTACTCCTTTATAATCACCCGATTCGTTGTGACGTTTGGTAGTACCAAAGTGTTCCTCCGTAAACGGAGTTGCATAATCTCATAGTTATAGGAACATGTATAAGTCATGGATAAAAGCAGTAGCAACATACTAAACGATCGTGTGCTAAGCTAATGGAATGGGTCATGTCAATCAGATCATTCAACTAATGATGTGACCTTGTTAATCAAATAACAACTCCTTGTTCATGGTTAGGAAACATAACCATCTTTGATTAACAAGCTAGTCTAGTAGAGGCATACTAGTGACACTCTGTTTGTCTATGTATTCACACATGTATTATGTTTCCGGTTAATACAATTCTAGCATGAATAATAAACATTTATCATGAAATAAGGAAATAAATAATAACTTTATTATTGCCTCTAGGGCATATTTCCTTCACTCCGGGCCCCTCCGGAATCCTCCGGAACCTTCTGGAAGCTTCCCGGTACAATACCGAAAAACCCGAAGTTTTTCCGGAACCCGAACAACAACTTTCCATATATAAATCTTTACCTCTGGACCATTCCGGAACTCCTCGTGACGTCCAGGATCTCATCCGGGACTCCGAACAACATTCGGTAACCACATACAAACTTCCTTTATAACCCTAGCGTCATCGAACCTTAAGTGTGTAGACCCTACGGGTTCGGGAACCATGCAGACATGACCGAGACAACTCTCCAGCCAATAACCAACAGTGGGATCTGGATACCCATGTTGGCTCCCACATGTTCCACGATGATCTCATCGGATGAACCACGATGTCAAGGACTCAATCGATCCCGTATACAATTCCCTTTGTCTAGCGGTATTTTACTTGCCCGAGATTCGATCGTCGGTATACCGATACCTTGTTCAATCTCGTTACCGGCAAGTCTCTTTACTCGTTCCGTAACACATCATCCCGTGATCAACCCCTTGGTCACATTGTGCACATTATGATGATGTCCTACCAAGTGGGCCCAAAGATACCTCTCCGTTTACACGGAGTGACAAATCCCAGTCTCGATTCGTGCCAACCCAACAGACACTTTCGGAGATACCTGTAGTGCACCTTTATAGCCGCCCAGTTACGTTGTGACGTTTGGTACACCCAAAGCATTCCTACGGTATCCGGGAGTTGCACAATCTCATGGTCTAAGGAAAAGATACTTGACATTAGAAAAGCTTTAGCATACGAACTACACGGTCTCTATGCTAGGCTTAGGATTGGGTCTTGTCCATCACATCATTCTCCTAATGATGTGATCCCGTTATCAACGACATCCAATGTCCATAGCCAGGAAACCATGACTATCTGTTGATCACAACGAGCTAGTCAACTAGAGGCTCACTAGGGACATATTGTGGTCTATGTATTCACACGTGTATTACGATTTTCGGATAATACAGTTATAGCATGAATAAAAGACTATTATCATGAACAAAGAAATATAATAATAACACTTCTATTATTGCCTCTAGCGCATATTTCCAACAGTCTCCCACTTGCACTAGAGTCAATAATCTAGTTCACATCACCATGTGATTAACACTGACAGGTCACATCACCATGTGACCAACATCCAAAGAGTTTACTAGTGTCATTAAACTAGTTCACATCATCATGTGATTAAGACTCAATGAGTTCTGGGGTTTGATCATGTTTTGCCTGTGAGAGAGGTTTTAGTCAACGGGTCTGCAACAATCAGATCCGTATGTACTTCGCAATTCTCTATGTCATATTGTAAATGCTGCTTCCACGCTCCACTTGGAGCTATTCCAAATGGTTGCTTCACTATATGTATCCGGTTTGCTACTCAGAGTCATTCGGATAAGTGTTAAAGCTTGCATCGACGTAACCCTTTACGTCGAACTCTTTATCACCTCCATAATCGAGAAACATATCCTTATTCCTCTAAGGATAACTTTGACCGCTATCTAGTGATCCACTCCTTGATCACCTTTGTACTCTCTTGCCAGATATGTAGCAAGGCACACAACCGGTGTGGTACTTAGCATAGCATACTGTAGAGCCTACGTCTAAAGCATAGGGGACGACCTTCGTCCTTTCTCTCTTTTCTGCCGTGGTCGAGCTTCAAGTCTTAACTTCATACCTTACTACTCAGGCAAGAACTCCTTCTTTGACTGATCCATCTTGAACACCTTCAAGATCATGTCAAGGTATGTGCTCATTTGAAAGTACCATTAAGCGTTTTTGATCTATCCTCATAGATCTTGATGCTCAATGTTCAAGTAGGTTAATCCAGGTTTTCTATTGAAAAACACCTTTCAAATAACCCTATATGCTTTCTAGAAATTGTACATCATTTCTGATCATCAATATGTCAACAACATATACTCATCAGAAATTCTATAGTGCTCCCACTCACTTCTTTGGAAATACAAGTTTCTCATAAACTTTGTATAAATCCAAAATCTTTGATCATCTCATCAAAGCGTACATTCCAACTCCGAGATGCTTACTCCAGTCCATAGAAGGATCGCTGGAGCTAGCATACCTTTTAGCATCCTTAGGATCGACAAAACCTTTCTGATTGTATCACATACAACCTTTCCCTACGAAAACTGGTAAGGAAACTTGTCTTGACATCCATCTGCCAGATTTCATAAATGCAGCTTGTGCTAATATGATTCCAACGGACTTTAAGCATCGCTAGGATGAGAAAATCTCATCGTAGTCAACTCCTTGAACTTGTGAAAAACTCTTCGCCACAAGTGGAGCTTCATAGATGGTGACATTACCATCCACGTCCGTCTTCTTCTTAAAGATCCATTTATCTCAATGGCTTGCCGATCATTGGGCAAGTCCACCAAAGTTCTGATACATGGATCCTATCTCGGATTTCATGGCTTCTAACCATTTGTCGGAATTTGGGCCCACCATCGCTTCTCCATAGCTCGTAGGTTCATTGTTGTCTAGCAACATGACCTTCAAGACAGGATCACCGTACCACTCCGAAGTAGTACGCGTCCTTGTCGTCCTACGAGGTTCGGTAGTGACTTGATCCAAAGCTTCATGATCACTATCATAAGCTTCCACTTCAATTGGTGTAGGTGCCACAGGAACAACTTCCTGTGCCCTGCTACACACTTGTTGAAGTGACGGTTCAATAACCTCATCAAGTCTCCACCATCCTCCCACTCAATTTTTTTAGAGAGAAACCTTTCCTCGAGAAAGGACCCGATTCAAGAAACAATCCCTATTGCTTTCGGATCTGAATTAGGAGGTATACCCAGCTGTTTTGGGTGTCCTATGAAGATGCATTTTGTCCGCTTTGGGTTCGAGCTTATCAACCTGAAACTTTTTCACATAAGCATCGCAGCCCCAAACTTTTAAGAAACGACAGCTTAGGTTTCTCTAAACCATAGTTCTCACGGTGTCATCTCAACGGAATTACGTGGTGCCCTATTAAAGTAAGTGCGGTTGTCTCTAATGCCTAACCCATGGACGATAGTGGTAATTCAATAAGAGACATCATGGTACGCACCATATCCAATAGGGTGCAACTATGATGTTCGGGCACACCATCACACTATGGTGTTCCAGGCGGTATTAATTGTGAAACAATTTCCACAATGTCTTAACTGTGTGCCAAAACTCGTAACTCAGATATTCATCTCTATGATCATATCATAGACATTCTATCCTCTTGTCACGAAGATCTTAAACTTCACTCTGAAATTACTTGACCCATTCAATAATTCAGACTTGTGTTTCATCAAGTAAATATACTCAACATCTACTCGAATCATCTGTGAAGTAAGAACATAACGATATTCACTGCATGCCTCAGCACTCATTGGACTGCACACATCAAAATGTGTTGCTTCCAACAAGTTGCTATCTTGTTCCATTTTACTGAAAACGAGGCTTTCAGTCATCTTGCCCATGTGGTATAATTTGCATATCTCAAGTGATCCAAAATCAAGTGAGTCCAAACGATCCATCTGCATGGAGTTTCTTCATGCGTATACACCAATAGACATGGTTCGCATGTCTCAAACTTTTCAAAACGAGTGAGTCCAAAGATCCAGCAACATGGAGCTTCTTCATGCGTTTTATACCAATATGACTTACTTGGCAGTGCCACAAGTAGGTGGTACTATCATTACTATCTTATATCTTTTGGCATGAAAATGTGTATCACTACGATCGAGATTCTGTAAACCATTCCTTTAGGTGCAATACCATTGAAGGTATTATTCAAATAAACAGAGTAACTATTATTCTCCTTAAATGAATAACCGTATTGCGATAGACATAATCCAATCATGTCTATGCTCAACGCAAACACCAAATAACAATTATTCAGGTTTAATACTAATCTTGATGGTAGAGGGAGCGTGCGATGTTCGATCACATCAAACTTGGAAACACTTCCAACACATATCGTCAGCTCACCTTTAGCTAGTCTCCGTTTATTCCGTAGCTTTTATTTCGAGTTACTAACACTTAGCAACCGAACCGGTATCTTAATACCCTGGTGCTACTAGGAGTACTAGTAAAGTACACATTAACATAATGTACATCCAATATACTTCTTTCGACCTTGCCGGCCTTCTCATCTACCAAGTATCTAGGGTAATGCTGCTCCAGTGGCTGTTCCCCTTATTACAGAAGCACTTAGTCTCGGGTTTGGGTTCAACCTTGGTTTTCTTCACTAGAGCACCAGCTGATTTGCCGTTTCATGAAGTATCCCTTCTTGCCCTTGCCCTTCTTGAAACTAGTGGTTTCACCAACCATCAACAATTGACGCTCCTTCTTGATTTCTACTTTCGCGGTGTCAAACATCACGAATACCTCAAGGATCATCATATCTATCCCTGATATGTTATAGTTCATTATGAAGCTCTAGCAGCTTGGTGGCAATGACTCTGGAGAAACATCACTATCTCATCTGGAAGATCAACTCCCACTCGATTCAAGTGATTGTTGCACTCAGACAATCTGAGCACAAGCTCAACGATTGAGCTTTTCTCCCTGAGTTTGCAGGCTAAGAAAATCGTCGGAGGTCTTATACCTCTTGACGTGGGCACGAGCCTGAAATCCCAATTTCAGCCCTCGAAACATCTCATATGTTCCGCGACGTTTCGAAAAACGTCTTTGGTGCCTCAACTCTAAACCGTTTAACTGAACTATCACGTAGTTATCAAAAACGTGTATGTCCGATGTTCGCAACATCCACAAATGACGTTTGGGGTTTCAGCACACTGAGCGGTGCATTAAGGACATTATCTTTCTACTTTCCACATAATCGCTACTTTCAACTTTCAACTATATTTTCTCTAGGAACATATCTAAACAGTGGAACTAAAGCGCGAGCTTACGACATAATTTACAAAGATCTTTTGACTATGTTCAGGATAATTAAGTTCATCTTATGAACTCCCACTCAGAATAGACATCCTCTGGTCATCTAAGTGATTACATGATCCGAGTCAACTAGGCCGTGTCCGATCATCACGTGAGACGGACTAGTCATCATCGGTGAACATCTTCATGTTGATCATATCTACTATACGACTCATGCTCGACCTTTCGGTCTCTGTGTTCTGAGGCCATGTCTGTACATGCTAGGCTCGTCAAGTTAACCGTAAGTGTATTGCATGTGTAAATCTGTCTTACACCCGTTGTATGTGAACGTAAGGATCTATCACACCCGATCATCATGTGGTGCTTCGAAGCGAAGAACTTTAGCAACGGTGCACAGTTAGGGGAGAACACTTCTTGAAATTGGTGTAAGGGATCATCTTATTTACTACCGTCGTTCTAAGTAAACAAGATGCATAAACATAATAAACATCACATGCAATTATATAGTAGTGACATGATATGGCCAATCTCATATAGCTCCATTGATCTCCATCTTCGGGGCTCCATGATCATCATCATCACCGGCATGACACCATGATCTCCATCATCATGATCTCCATCATCGTGTCTCCATGAAGTTGTCTCGCCAACTTATTACTTCTACTACTATGGCTACCGGTTAGCAATAAAGTAAAGTAATTACATGGCGTTGTTCAATGACACGCAGGTCATACAATAAATGAAGACAACTCCTATGGCTCCTGCCGGTTGTCATACTCATCGACATGCAAGTCGTGATTCCTATTACAAGAACATGATCAATCTCATACATCACATATATTCATCACATTCTTCTTGGCCATATCACATCACATAGCATACCCTGCAAAAACAAGTTAGACGTCCTCTAATTGTTGTTTGCATGTTTTACGTGGCTGCTATGGGTTTCTAGCAAGAACGTTTCTTACCTACGCAAAACCACAACGTGATATGCCAATTGCTATTTACCCTTCATAAGGACCCTTTTCATCGAATCCGTTCACGACTAAAGTGGGAGGCGGCACCCGCTAGCCACCTTATGCACCAAGTGCATGTCATTCGGTGGAACCTGTCTCACGTGAAATGCGTGTAAGGTCGGTCCGGGCCGCTTCATCCCACAATACCGTCGAAACAAGATTGGACTAGTAACGGTAAGCATATTGAACAAAATCAACGCCCACAACTACTTTGTGTTCTACTCGTGCAAATAATCTACGCAATAGACCTAGCTCATGATGCCACTGTTGGGGAACGTAGCATAAATTCAAAATTTTCCTACGTGTCACCAAGATCTATCTATGGAGAAACCAGCAACGAGGGGAAGGAGAGTGCATCTACATACCCTTGCAGATCGCTAAGCGGAAGCGTTCAAGAGAACGGGGTTGAAGGAGTCGTACTCATCGTGATCCAAATCACCGGAGATCCTAGTGCCGAACGGACGGCACCTCCGCGTTCAACACACGTACAGCCCGGTGACGTCTCCCACGCCTTGATCCAGCAAGGATAGAGGGAGAGGTTGAGGAAGACTCCATCCAACAGCAGCACAACGGCGTGGTGGTGGTGGAGGAGCGTGGTAGTCCAGCAGGGCTTCGCCAAGCACCTACGGGAGAGGAGGAGGTGTCACGGGAGAGAGGGAGGCGCCAGGGCTTCAGGTATGGATGCCCTCCCACCCCTCCACTATATATAGGGGCAAGGGAGAGGGGGGAGGCGCAGCCTTGCCCCTTCCTCCAAGGAAGGGGTGCGGCCAAGGGGGGGGGGAGGAGTGCCTCCCAAGTCAAGTGGAGGCCCTCCCCCTTAGGGTTTCCCCCCTCCCATGCGCATGGGCCTTGGGGGGGCTGGTTCCCCTGGCCCATTAAGGCTAGGTCGCCCCCCTACAGCCCATGTTGCTATATTGGACGTGGTGGAACAGTTTCCGGACCTCCGGACCCCTCCGGAATCCTCCGGAACCTTCTGGAAGCTTCCCGGTAAAATACCGAAAAAACCCAAACTTTTTTCGGAACCCGAACAACAATTTTCAGTATATAAATCTTTACCTCCAGACCATTCCGGAACTCCTCGTGACGTCCGGGATCTCATCCGGGACTCCGAACAACATTCGGTAACCACATACAAACTTCCTTTATAACCCTAGCGTCATCGAACCTTAAGTGTGTAGACCCTACGGGTTCGGGAACCATGCAGACATGACCGAGACAACTCTCCAGCCAATAACCAACAGCGGGATCTGGATACCCATGTTGGCTCCCACATGTTCCACGATGATCTCATCGGATGAACCACGATGTCAAGGACTCAATCGATCCCGTATACAATTCCCTTTGTCTAGCAGTATTTTACTTGCCCGAGATTCGATCGTCGGTATACCGATACCTTGTTCAATCTCGTTACCAGCAAGTCTCTTTACTCGTTCCGTAACACATCATCCCGTGATCAACCCCTTGGTCACATTGTGCACATTATGATGATGTCCTACCAAGTGGGCCCAAAGATACCTCTCCGTTTACGGGTGACAAATCCAGTCTCGATTCGTACCAACCCAATGCAGACACTTTCGGAGATACCTGTAGTGCACCTTTATAGCCGCCCAGTTACCTTGTGACGTTTGGTACACCCAAAGCATTCCTACGGTATCCGGGAGTTGCACAATCTCATGGTCTAAGGAAAAGATACTTGACATTAGAAAAGCTTTAGCATACGAACTACACGGTCTCTATGCTAGGCTTAGGATTGGGTCTTGTCCATCACATCATTCTCCTAATGATGTGATCCCGTTATCAACGACATCCAATGTCCATAGCCAGGAAACCATGACTATCTGTTGATCACAACGAGCTAGTCAACTAGAGGCTCACTAGGGACATATTGTGGTTTATGTATTCACACGTGTATTACGATTTTCGGATAATACAGTTATAGCATGAATAAAAGACTATTATCATGAACAAAGAAATATAATAATAACACTTTTATTATTGCCTCTAGCGCATATTTCCAACTACAAAACCACCTCAAAGTTATCCTTTCTGCTCGACCTATTCAAGAGTCCGTAGTAAAATAACACGAAGCTATTTTTTCCGTTCAATCTATCATAGAGTTCGTACTAGAATAACACCTTAAGACACAAATCAACCAAAACCCTAATGTCACCTAGATACTCCATTGTCACCTCAAGTATCCGTGGGCATGATTATACGATATGCATCACACAATCTCAGAGTCATCTATTCAACCAACACAAAGTACTTCAAAGAGTGCCCCAAAGTTTCTACCGGAGAGTCAAGACGAAAACATGTGCCAACCCCTATGCATAAGTTCATTGAACCCGCAAGTTGATCACCAAAACATACATCAAGTAGATCATGTGAATATCCCATTGTCACCACAGATAAGCATGGCAAGACATACATCAAGTGTTCTCAAATCCTTAAAGACTCAATCCGATAAGATAACTTCAAAGGGAAAACTCAATCCATTACAAGAGAGTAGAGGGGGAGAAACATCATAAGATCCAACTATAATAGCAAAGCTCGCGATACATCAAGATCGTGCCAAATCAAGAACACGAGAGATAGATAGAGAGAGAGAGAGAGAGAGAGAGAGAGAGAGAGAGAGAGAGAGAGATCAAACACATAGCTACTGGTATATACCCTCAGCTCCGAGGGTGAACTACTCCCTCCTCATCATGGAGAGTGCCGGGATGATGAAGATGGCCACCGGTGAGGGATCCCCCTCCGACAGGGTGCCGGAACGGGCTCCCGAGAGGCTTTTGGTGGCTACAGAGGCTTGCGGCGGCGGAACTCCCGATCTATTGTGTTCCCCGAAGATTTTAGGGTATATGGATTTATATAGGCGAAATAAGTCGGTCAGGGGAGCCACGAGGTGCCCACGAGGGTGGAGGGCACGCCCAGGGGGGGTGGGCGCGCCCCCTGCCTCGTGGCCTCCTAGAAGCTTCCTTGACTTCAGCTCCACGTCTACTGGATCACGTTCGTTCCAAAAATCACGCTCCCGAAGGTTTCATTCTGTTTGTACTCTGTTTGATATTCCTTTTCTTCGAAACACTAAAATAGGCAAAAAAACAGCAATATGGGCCGGGCCTCCGGTTAATAGGTTAGTCCCAAAAATAATATAAAAGTGCTTAGTAAAGCCCATAAACATTCAAAACAGATAATATAATAGCATGAATGCTTCATAAATTATAGATACGTTGGAGACGTATCAGCATCCCCAAGCTTAATTCCTGCTCGTTCTCGAGTAGGTAAATGATAAAAGAAAGAATTTATGAAGTGTGAATGCTAGCAGGTGCATAAGTTTGATCAATAATAATTTCAATCACCTTTTCTAGCATGATTATATGTAATAGCAGTAGTTCATCTCATAAAACTTCTCAAGATCAAGTAACAAGCTATTCACATATTAAAGCATAGACCATAAAATTTCTTGAAAACTAGCAAACTTCATTCTCAGTCATCAAACAATTACAATTCATATTATTTTCAGGAAGGGTCTATGTCAGAGCTTTGATTTAGAAAACTCCACATACTCAACTATCATATAGTCTTCCATGATTGCTACCACTCAAAGCATATTCTTAGAACAAATAGCATCCATCGAACACAGAGAAAGATAGGGGCTTAATGTTTTGCCTCCCAACTTACTTATCATATAGATAATTGTCAACAATAATAATTCATGATCAAATATATTTGCATGGCCATATATGCTTAGATCTTTCCCCAACACACGATGCTTGCCAACTAAAGAGTAGGTAGGAATGAGAAGGAATACTACTGACTCTTGCATAAAAGTAAAAGATAGGCCCTTCGCAGAGGGAATCAGGGATTTGCAGAGGTGCCAGAGCTCAATTTTGAAATAGAGATAAATAATTTCGAGAGGTATGCTTTCATTGTCAACATAACAACCAAGAGTTCCCAATATCTTCCATACTACATACATTATAGGCGGTTCCCAAACAGAAAGGTAAAGATTTTACTCCCCCTCCACCAACAATCACACTCCATGGCTTGTCCGAAACAACGGGTGCCGTCCAACTATCAACAATCCTGGGGGAGTTTTGTTTAATTTATTTTTGATTTGATTTTGATCTTTTGATCATGGGACTGGGCATCCCAGTTACCAGCCATTTTTCTCGTGAATGATGAGCGGAGTCCACTCATCATGAGAATAACCCACCTAGCATAGAAGATACTAACAACCCCGAGTCGCTACATGAGTGATACAGGCATACAAAATAGATTATTATTTGAAGGTTTAGAGTTTGGCACATGCAAATTTACTTGGAAAGGCAGGTAAATACCGCATATATGTAGGTATGGTGGACACTCATAGAAGAAACTTGGTTTAAGGAATTTGGATGCACAAGCAGTGTTCCCGCTTAGTACAGATATTTTGGCTAGCAAAGGATTCTAAAAAGCAAGCACCACATGTTGGAGGATCTATAACAATATAACTTCTATACTAATACACCCAAGCATCATGGAGATTGACCGTTTAAGGGTTTCTCCGAAGTGTAATAACGCCCTACCAAACCCCGAAACCGAGGACGATGATGAAGCGGATGCCAAATATGATGGTCCGCTAATCTCCCACTTGGTTGGTGAGGTTACCGAGGTGGGTTTAGATGATGCAAGACCTGGGTCAATGTTTTGTGACTTCACAGTGTCTTCGCGGAAATCTAAATCGCACTCCTCTAAAAAGAAACAAAAACCGCCCAAGAAGGCGAAAAGTTCCACACCCATTCGAGTTTTCTCATGAGAGGCATGTTTTGGAATAGCAGAGGTCTCTCAGACTTGGCTAAACGTAAACACATCGGTGATTGTGTGCGAGAACACGAATTGGATTTTGTGGCAATTTCTGAGGCTGGTAAATGTGACTTTCCCCACACGTCCTCGATCACATATCAGGTGGTTTCGACTACACATGGCATAATCTACCAGCTCGTGGAAGGTCCGGAGGAATCCTTCTTGGAATATTGACCACGACCATGGATTTGTTGGCTTTTTCGACCGGTGATTTTCATATAAAATTTCACCTACGAAATAGGGCTGATAATTTTACATGGAGCCTGGTCGCAGTCTATGGGGCTGCCCAAGATGAGCATAAATCTGCTTTCCTCCGTGAACTAGTGAACTGGCTAAGGATAACCCGTACCCAATGCTTATTGGAGGATTTTAATATCCTTAGGTACCAGGAAGAAAAAATAATGACCGCTTCGACACTCATTGGCCTTTCCTTTTCAATGCTATGATTGACAGTTTGGATCTTCGGGAGGCCTGTATGTCGGGGCGGCAGTTCACTTGGGCTAATAACCGTCCTGTGCCGACGTATGAGAAGCTCGATAGGGTACTCATGGATACCGAATGGGAGCTTAAATTTCCTATGGTAACCGTGCGACCCCTAGAGCGTATCGAGGCATTATCGGATCATGCACCAATCATTCTTGATTCTAATTCTACGAGTCATTCTGCCCGTCGCCCTTTCAAATTTGAATTGGCATGGTTGCATCGGGATGGTTTTGTAGACTTAATAAAGAGTGTTTGGGACAGGCCCGCTGTTGGTCGTACACCGATTCAGAGATGGAATTATAAACTAAGGGCCATGAGGCAACACCTCTCTGGATGGGCTAAACACACCATTGGATTGTACAAAAAAGAAAAGCAGCGCCTCTGTACCATCATTGATGACCTCGACAAAATTGCAGAGACACGTACCTTATCTCAACAAGAGATTGAATTGAAAAATCAATCTAATGAGAAGGTTGCCCGTCTATTGCGCGAAGAGGAGATCAAATACTACCAGAGGTCCAAAGCTGACTTCATCCTAATGGGAGATAGTAATACAAAATACTTCCAATTGGTCGCCAATGGTCGACATAGGAAGAAATGTATTCATAGTCTCCAACAGGATGAGGGGCGGATCGAAGGTCAAGAGGAGCTCAAAAGGTATATCACCAGCTACTACAAATCTCTTTTTGGGGCGCCAGATGAAGGGAATGTCACCCTTGACGAGGCCCGAATAGATGATATTTCACAAGTCACGGTGGAAGAGAACAATATCCTCACGGCACCTTTCTCGGAAGAGGAGGTGAGAGCGGCGGTGTTCCAAATGGAACACAACAAAGCTCCAGGCCCGATGGTTTTCCCGAGAATTTTATCGAATTTCGGGATATCATTAAGGCTGACCTTCGGAGTTGTTTAAGTGTCTTCATGCCGATCAACTTGACCTATTTAGGCTAAATTTTGGTGAGATTGTTTTGTTGCCGAAAATTAAGGAGGCCGAACGGATCCAACAGTTTAGACCCATATGCCTCCTTAATGTCAGCTTCAAGATTTTCACCAAAGTAGCTACGAATAGGTTAAACTCAATAGCTGACCATGTTGTCCGCCATCTCAAACGGCCTTCATGCAAGGAAGGAATATACTAGATGGTGTAGTTATCCTTCATGAGACCGTCCACGAGATGCGCCGGAAAAACATGAGTGGAGTGTTATTCAAAATTGACTTTGAAAAAGCCTATGACAAGGTCAAGTGGTCTTTTCTTCAACAGGCCCTAAGGATGAAAGGTTTCTCCGATAAATGGTGCAAGTGGATCCAAAATTTTGTAACTGGAGGTAGTGTGGCCATCAAAGTCAATGATGATGTAGGTCATTACTTTCAGACAAAAAAAGGACTACGGCAGGGTGACCCCATGTCCCCAATGTTATTTAACATTGTTGCTGACATGTTGGCTATTCTGATTGAGCGCGCCAAGCAGGATGGGCAGATTGCAGGAGTAGTGCCACACCTTGTGGATGGTGGCCTCTCTATTTTGCAATATGCCGATGACACGATTCTTTTTATGGAACATGACCTAGACAAAGCTCGAAATCTGAAGCTATTGCTTTCAGCGTTTGAGCAAATGTCGGGCCTCAAAATTAACTTTCATAAAAGTGAATTGTTCTGCTTTGGAGAAGCCGTTGAGGCGGCAGCCGATTATCTTGACTGTTTGGTTGCAAGACTTGGCCAATTCGATTAAATATCTGGGAATACCGGTACATTATCGGCGTCTCACCATTGCGGAGTGGAAGCATGTAGAGGAGCGTCTAGAGAAACGGTTGAGCAGTTGGAAAGGAAAACTACTCTCAGTTGGTGGTCGGTTGGTTTTGATCAACTCCGTCCTCACAAATATGGTTCTCCATATGCTTTCTTTCTTCCAACTTCCAAAAGGGGTCCTGCAAAGACTGGACTACTTTAGATCCAGATTCTTTTGGCAAGGAGATGGTGAAAAGAAAAAATACAGGCTGGCCAAATGGAGCGTGGTTTGTAGGCCTAAAGACCAAGGTGGCCTTGGAATTCATGACCTGCAGGTCAAGAATGAGGCCCTTCTCGATAAATGGTTATTTAAACTTCTTACCGAGGATGGTGTTTGGCAAACCATGTTGCTTGCAACAAGTATCTAGGCCAAAAGGCGGTATCCCAGGCATATTGGAAACCTGGCGACTCGCACTTTTGGGCTGGCCTAATGGCGGCAAAGAAACATCTCTTTCGCTTTGGGTCTTTCGCGATAAAGGACGGGTCGGAGATTCGTTTCTGGGAAGACATCTGGCTAGGCAATGCCAGTCTCAGAGAACAATATCCAGCCTTATATAACATAGCTCGCGATAAGAATAATACTATTGTGCGCGTGCTCGGTTCTTCCCCGCCGAATATTTCGTTCAGGCGGGATTTGATTGGCCCCCGGCTTGTGTCATGGCATAATCTTTTATCCCGGCTGGATTCAATTAACCTGACACAAGGTCGGGATGTGTTTCGCTGGAACCTTACTACATCAGGGTCTTTCACAGTGGACTCTATGTACCGTGCACTCACGCATTCTGAGGTACCAACGAGTAATAATAAGAAAATTTGGAAGTCTAAAATTCCACTAAAAGTGAAAATCTTCATGTGGTATCTCCGTAGGGGAGTTGTATTAACCAAAGACAACCTCGCACGGCGCAACTGGCGAGGGAGTAAGAAGTGTTCCTTTTGTACTCATGACGAGACAATCAAACACCTCTTTTTCCAATGCAAGTTTGCACGTTCTACGTGGTCAGTCATCCAAATAGCGTCAAATTTGTATCCGCCCACAAGTGTTGCCAATATTTTTGGTCATTGGTTGGACGGTATAACAAATAGGTTCAAAACGCTAATAAGGGTGGGAGCGTATGCCTTAATTTGGTCGCTTTGGCTATGTAGAAATGATTTGGTTTTTAATGACAAAAATGCTTCTCCTCTACAGGTTATTTTCCGTGTTATGCCTTTTCGCTACATCGTGGTCTATACTACAACGGCGGAGTACCAACCGCTGTTCATGGCGGTGTGTCGCGATTGGAGCAGGTGGCTACGGAGGTTTTTTCCCAACATGGGTGGCAGCATAACCTACGGATCGAGCCACCACCTTCTTCGACATAGGCATAGTGTCGGTCTAAAAGACTCTACTGTTGCCGGTGTGTCGATTTTTATTTCATGAATTTTGTCAGACTTCTGGATTTGGCTGTGTGCATCTTAGTTATGCAGAGGCCGGGTGTTACTCATAATGCTTTGTATCCGCTTGATGCTACATTTTGAGATAATAAAGTCGCCCTTTATCGAAAAAATACACCCAAGCATAACTCATTACGTTGTCTTCCTTGTCCAACTTCAAGTAATTTGCTCAGGTTTGAAAATAACTAATGGGGCTCACAATCATAGAAGATGTCTAAGATAATATATTTATATGTGAAATCTCTCTTCCTTCAATATTCTTTCATGAATTGTTCAAGTGACCAATATGGCCGGGTGGCTAGCAAGTCCAGGTAAAACCTGCTCCCAAAAATTGTACCTAGAGATAAAACTTTTTTTTGTTAGATTATCTTCATGCACACTTGGTCAGCCATACACATTATCGTCGTCGATAACATTATTTGAGACAGTACACCCATGTGAGTTTTCTTGAAAACCTCATATGATAACTTTGTTATTCGACATGTTTTTGCTAAAAAAGAAAACCGGGGACAATTTTTGTAATTTGAACTGATAACTGTTTTATTTTATGCCCTCATCGGGAGTGAATAGCAAAAAATCAAGACAATTACTGTTAGGGTTCCAAAAATGTACGACGACTTTAAAAATGTTCGCTGGTACCTACGTTGGCTTTTCTGTGCAAAAGCCTTGATGATTGGGTTTGTTAAATTTAACCCAATTATGACAGCTGTGGCCCACTCTTCGGAGCTGACCTGGCAAAAAACCACTGTGCGGGCACTTCTTTCTTCTCTATCTCTTGGGCATTATTATGTTATAGTCATCACACATTTAAATGAATTAATTAAGCATAAAAAGGAAAAGAAAAATAGAAAAGAAAATACCCACACGAATCTCTACCATGCTGCGCGTACTTGTATTGGAAGCGGAAGCAGAAGCCCCACCCGTTCCTCGATGCCTCTGGCTCCAGCAGCAGCGACGATGAGTAGTCTAGTGCCCTGAGTGCCGGCTCCACACGCCACCTGGCACGCCATACCTAGACTCTGCTGCAAATACGTACGTATTGTATTAGCCCAATACAAATTTTTTAAGTTTTAAGCTGAGCCATGTCTCCTACTTTGACCTGGAAGCTGGTGGGTTGATTGCATGTCTGCACATTACGGCGACTCCTTGTGACCTCTTGTCTACTCGTTCTGAATTTACTACTTTAGTGAGCTCTTATGTTGGTGCATTATACATGGTTTTTCTCTCCACAAACTCCGCCACACCTGCAAATTATTTCTGCCTCGAGCGGGAGAGGAGAGCGAGGCGTCTGTTCCGAGTTTGCGCGTTCCAAGCACCATCTGCCACCACCTGACGTCGCGTCTTCCCAGGCCCGTGTTGGAGCAGCTCTGGCGCGCTCCTCTCCTGCTCGACGTGGTCCTTGGGCCATGGCAGACCTCACGTAGGGCCTGAAAAGAAGCTCGGACCTATATGTAAAAATGAAAATTAGCATAAGCCATACTGTAATCATCTCAACAGACACGCGAGCGAATGGGGGAAAACCCTAGCCGCCAGGCACCAACTTCCTCCCCTGCCGCAGCCGGTAGCACCGCCGGGCAAAGCCCGACTAGCATTGGGCGGCGGCGGGGCGGGCCTCGTTTTCGCTCTGCTCGTTCTTCGGCGGCTGGCGCGGGGCAGCCCGGACGCACGGAGGCGTTGTACTTGTGCGGGGCGACGGTGTCTGCGTGGATCTAGGCGTGCATGGGCGGTGTTGCGGCTACGGCGCTAGCGGTTGTGTGCCCATCCGAATCTAACTCCTGGACCTCGGCATTCGGCGCGGTGATCTAGGTGTGCGTCGGCGGTGTTGCGGCTACGGGCTAGCAGCATCTGGCGGTTGTGTGTCCATCCGGATCTGACTCCTGGACCTCGGCAAGCGGCGCGGGGTGTGGCAGCGACTTGGCGTGGTTGTTGCTCCGGCCGTGGACAGCGGCGACATGGTGCGGTCTAGCCACAGGGATGCGATGGACAGCGGCTCGTCGGGACCTGCTGTGGCGACGGTCGGTCTCTATTTCGGCATCAGCTAATTTGCAGGCGGCCCGTGTTGGACTGCGATCCACCTCCTCGTGGCGCTTGTGCTGGTTTCGCTGAAGGGCTGGTCCTCTCCCAGTTGACGTCCATCGCTGAGGGACGATTTTGTTGCTAGGAGGGCCGCGGAGTCATCCTTGCCTCCCGTCTGGTGGTGTTGCGCCACCAGGGAGCTCGTCCTTTGACCGTGCAGGGCAGGGTGGGACAGTGGAGGCGATATCTGGGGGTCGTCCAACGGTGGGGAAGGGGGTGCCTTTTTGCTCATTTCTTTGATCGTCGCAGCTGCAATTCTCGGGTGGTGTGGTGTTGGGGGTCATGGAGGCTAGGGCAACGACCTTCGTGGCGGGAGCAGTGTTGTTCGTGGACAAAGCTCGTGGTTCGGCTATTGGCTAGTTGCCATGGTCGTGCCGGCGGTGTGGTGGCCAGTGTGCGATGGCCGGTGGCGGTGGTGCATCAAGCAGTGGCTTGGTGTACTCCATCTCAGAGATGAAGAGGGCTTGGCGGGGTGAAAATCCTCTCTGGCCCTGCCAGGTCGATGGCGGCAGTGCCTATGGCGCTGCCAGTGACGAACGCCACTAATACGAAGAATACCTGTGATGTTTGATGCCCCACACCAACGGTAAGTTTGTTACCAATGACGTGCTGGCCCAACGCCACTTATGTGCGTGTTATTAGTGGCGTGGATGCGGGGCGCCACTAGTGACCTTATCAGTGGCGTGATACTGGTGGCGTCCGATGAGTGGACCACTAATGAAGTTTTCCGAACGCAGTTAGTAAGCTTGTCGTCGGCGCCACCCCTACCGGTGCAGACGGAAAATTCATTCTTTTTCTGTATGTGGGATTCCTAATTGTGTGCTGGACTGGATGATGAATCTTTGTCATTGATGATTTTTTAACTTGTTTTTCGCGTCCCAAATCTTGGTGCTGACCTGTTCGGGTTTGTTTTTGTGTATCTTCTAGCTCTTGCTGTATTGAAAAAAAAGCACGATCTTTCTTGGTGCTCAGGCAGATTTGGTCGGCAAAGTAGCTTTGCTTGCTCCGTATCACTCCGATGCCTCCTGCCCTGCCCCTCAGGTGACTGCTTCCTCTTCGGTCCCGGCATAAGTAAGCCGTTGGTTCCTCTCCTCTCATACTCTGTGCCCACGGCGATCGAGCCATGGTAAATAAAATGAATAAAGGTCATATACATTTCTTTTTTATGGTGCCCGAAAGATATGTATATAAGCTTGGCTCTTTTCAATGAAAAGGTATCGAAACAATAAAAGTAGCCAATTTTTATTGTTTTGTGCTGGCAATCGAGCCGATGATTTAGTCTTGGGATCTGTGCTGGTAGTCTTCCGGCCACATCAATCATGTGATTATGATGATCTTTCTTATCAGTGAAATTGCTCTCTTGCTGTTCTGTGCTGGCTAGGCTTTTGTTTGTAGGTTTGTATGAGAATAGAATAGTACTGTAACATCGAAGCTGAACTTGGATTAAGAAGAATGATAAAACGGAAGTTTGGCTGGAGCTAATGTTTCTTTTGTTTCTCTCTAGTCTCTATTGTGCACGTAGAGGGTTCTGTTGCTTTGTGTGTCATGCGAGAGTTTGTACAATATATAAATGTTTCTCACAAGGAGATGTTCTGTCATTTATTTGATGCTGTACACACATACATTTACAGATTCATAATTTTTTATTTTTTTTGAAAGAGAAGGTGGCTCAAGGCCGACCTTATATTTCAAAACAGGCTGAAAAACCTGTGGAAGTAACTTGTTACATTAAGCTTGTGAGATGCACCCAGGTGCAAGGTCACAAGGAAGGGGGTGAAAGAAAAGTTGGGAAGGGGGAGGAAGACTACAGGATGAAGAACAGATTCATAAATTAAACAATAGAACCTATTACAAGGCCAATAACCGTGTACTCCCTCCGTCCGAGTTTCAAATGGACTACCACATACTGATGTATATAGATATATTTTAGAATGTAGATTCGCTCATTTTGCTCCGTATGTAGTCACTTGTTGAAATCTCTAGAAAGACAAATATTTAGGAACGGAGGGAGTAGTTGGTAAAAACTCAGGTAAAACATGATGCCACAAATATTTAAGTTACTACCGGCGATTATACACTACTAGAAAAAGGGCTATAGATGGGATTGACACTAATGGCGCACCATATACTAATGGCGCACCACCTTTTGATACGCCATTAGAGTTGAAACTACTAATGGCGCACTTGGCCCAAGGTGCGCCATTAGTATCAATTTTTTTTGAACTAGTGCGCCTGTCCAAACATACTAATGGCGCATCCAGACTCAGTGCGCCATTACTAGTTGTAACTAGTAATGGCGCACCTGTCGGAAAGTGCGCCACTAATGTTGTTTTTTTATTATATTTTTTATTCTTTTTTTGCAAAACTACTAATGGCGCACTGTTCCACCGTGCGCCATTACTAGTTTAAACTAGTAATGGCGCACTGTAGAACGGTGCGCCATTAGTATGTTTTTTTTTTGCAAAACTACTAATGGCGCACCACCAGAAGGTGCGCCATTAGTAACCTGGATTACTAATGGCGCATTTAGAGTTGGTGCGCCACTAGTAAGTGGGCAGCAACAAGATATTTTGGACAGCCTCTCCTACCCACACTCACTTTCTCTCCACTTTATTCTCTCCACCTCCTCCTTGTCTCGGGTGCCTCCTCTTTTTCACCTCATTTCCATCATAGATTCATTCAATTTAAGTGGTTAAATTACCTTGTTTTGATAGGTAAGTAAGGGGGAAAGCTATATTTATGTTGTTCTCCCTACAATGTGCACATGCACTTTTTATGGCATAGCTAGATCTATGTATGTTCGTGGTGTTGCATATGTTTGTGGTGTTGCATATGTGTTTGTGTTTGGAGGTGTACCGGTATTTGAAATGCGATAGTTGCCAATATTTTGCCGGAATGTTGATTCATTTCCGTTTTGGCCAGAATTTTGGCATTAAACATTCTTTTTTGTCCTATTTTTAGGGAAAGTCATGCCAAATTTTTTTCTTGGTTCTAAAATATCGTTTTGCTCTACCCCGCAGGCGACCATGGTCCGCACGATGACTGAAGGCATCGTGAATAGGTTTTTGAGGTCCGCGAAGGCCGAGATGCTTCAAAAGAACGAGACGGAGATAAGATGTCCGTGTCGAAGATGCAAACTGAAGAGCCTTATTGCGGACCCGGATTCCGGGCAGGTGCGGGACCACCTGCTCTTGCGTGGTTTCATGGATGGCTATCGGTGGCAAGGTGATGAAGATGATTACGAAGTCGTCCATGGGGGCCGGGCAAGAAATGAGGAAGGGCAGCAAGACAACCACCGCGGCTCGGGCGGGCGAGAAGACAAAGAATCCCCGGGAGATGATCACGACGGTGATGCTGTACACAGTCATCATGTAGAAGATGCAGGACATGATGATGAGGAAGATGCCGGAGCAGACGACGGGCATGATCATGAAGATGATGATGCCGGCGGAGCAGACGACGCTGGACCATCGATGGGCTGGGTGCAGGACCCTCATATTCAAGAGATGCTTCTCAAGCAGTCGGATAACGCAAGAGCTGCTGCTCGAGAGAAAGCCAAGATGGATCAACTTGAGTTAGACGCGGTTACTCCATTGTATGAAGGATGCAGGCCCGAGGATACCCGCCTGAAAGTAACGCTCATGGCTCTGGAGATGAAGGTAAAACACAAAATGACCGACGCATGCTTCGACGAGAACATGTCATTCTGGCACGAACGTCTTCCCAAGGGGAACAAGTGCCCGACCAGTTTGGAGGAGGCGAAGAAAATCGTGTGTCCTCTGGATTTACCGCACGTGAAATACCATGTGTGCATGAACAATTGCATCATTTATCGGGACGAGCACGCGAGTCTACCATATGTCGGTGTCGGCGTCACTCGATACAAGAAGAGGAAGAAAGCTCCTCGAAAAGTGGTGTGGTACTTTCCGATCACTCCTCGTCTGCAGCGGTATTTCGTGGACCCTAAGGTAGCAAAGCTCCTGCGTTGGCACGCGGATAGGGAGGAGAAGAAGCGAGAAGATGACGCAAATGATCCGGAGATAGATAAAAAGACAAGATGCTAAGTCACCCTAAGGATGCGAGCGATGGCAGCGTTGAACTTCAAGACCCAGAATTTGGGAGCGATCCAAGGAACATCGTCTGGGCGTGAGCACCGATGGAGTCAATCCGTTTGGCAGCCAGAGAAGCACACATAGCACCTGGCCTGTGTTTGTGTGGATGTACAACCTTCCCCCTGGTTGTGCATGAAGAGGAAGTACATTCACATGAGTATGCTAATTGAAGGGCGAAACAACCAGGAACGACATCAATCAGACCGGGCTGCTGAAAGAGGAGCTTGACACGCTGTGGAAAACGCCAGCCAATACGTGGGACGCCGCAGAGAAAGAATATTTCCCTATGAGAGCCGCACTGCTCACGACGGTGCACGACTATCTCGGTTACGGATATCTCGCGTGCAGGTAGTCCACGGATTTTCTGGATGCGTAAGGTGCATGGATGACACAACGTATCGCCAGCTAGATAGAGATCCCGGGTCTTCGAAAACCGTGTTCATGGGACATCGAAGGTGGCTTCGCGGCGATGACTCGTGGAGAAGCGCAAGGATCTGTTCGATGGTGAAACCGAACCCAAAAACGCCCGTGTCGAGGAGCGGCGAGAAATAGACAAGCTGTTGAAAAATTGGAAAGACTGCCCACCGCCGAAAGAAGCAAAAGGCGCGAGCCGGAAAGAAGCGAAAGCGCCAGAGCCGCTGCTGAAGGTATGGAAAACGAGGTCTGTTTTACGGGACTTGCCGTCTTGGAAGATCCACCGTGTGCCTCACAGCCTTGATGTCATGCATATCACGAAGAACGTGTGCGAGTCTGCTTGGTACCCTGCTCAACATGCGAGAGGACCAAAGATGGGCGAAAGCAAGGGCGGACTTGAAATCAATGGGTATCGGCAGGGAGCTTCACGCTAATGATGATGATGATGATGATGATGAGGCGAAGCAGGACACGATGAAGTCGTCGCAAAGGCAAAAGGCCAAGAAGACCGGAAATGACTACCCTCCCGCGTGCTTCACTCTAAGTCGGGAGGAGATCGAGCAGTTTTCACCTGCCTCCTAGGAGTAAAACTTCCTTCGATTCTGCTGGGAAGATAAGCGGATACCTAGACCCAGTGAAGCGAAGTTCGATGGGATGAAGTCTCACGGTATCACGTCTTGATGACGCAGATACTTCCAGTTGCAATCCGTGGGATCATGGGCGCGCACGTCCGCGGAAACGCTATTGCCCTATGCAACTTTTTGGCGTCATCTCTAAGTCGATTGGCGTGAGGCAACTCGAAGGCTACAGGAAGAGATCGTGGTGATACTATGCGAGCTTGAGATGTACTTCCGCCCGCATTCTTGACGTTATGGTGCATCTGCTGGTCCATATAGTGGAGGATATCATCCAACTTGGGCCGACGTTCCTGCACAAGATGATGCCGTTCGAAAGGATGAATGGTGTCATCAAAGGATACGTTCGCAACATGTCACGTCGAGAGGAAGTATAGCGGGGGTTTCGACGAAGAGTGCATCTCCTACTGCACGAATTATCTAGGCATTGAGAACCCCGTTGGTCTGCCCATCAACAGGCACCTCGGCAGGCTCGCTGGATGGGGTCACCGTGAGGGTCGCTGCGAAATGCATGTCGACTTAGAGGGTCGAGTCGCCGACTTTGAAAGAGCAAACCTAGTCGCGCTACAACACATAGACGTGGTCGATCCTTGGGTGGTAGAGCACAAAACCTTTATTAAGAAGACGTACAATGACCGAGGCCAACAGAGGACGGACGGAGATATAATCAAAGAGCACAACTCATGTTTCACGCGTTGGTTCAAGCGAAGCTTCGCATACCCTTTACATGAGGATTCTTCCGCGGAAGAACAACTCATATTCGCCTTGTCACGGTATGCCGAGCACAACCTGATGACCTATGAGTCGTCACGGTATCAACGGCTACACATTCTACACCGAGGCCAAGGACATGAAGAGCGATGGTTATCAGAACTCCGGGGTAACGATGGAATCCTACACCGGTAATGACAAGGACATATACTACGGAAGGATCGAGGAGATCTGGGAGCTGAGCTACGCTGGAGAGAAGGTCCCAGTGTTTCGTGTCAGATGGGCGAAGAGCGTCCTAAAAGAAGACCGGTATTTCACCACCATGGTTATACCCGAAGCCAAATCCAAGACCGCGGGCGCAAACATCACCGCGAAAAATGAGCCATGGGTACTGGCTTCCCAAGTGGACCAATGCTTCTTCATTACCGACCCGTCAAAGCCCAGTCGTGTTGTCGTCAGGAGAGGCAAAAGGAAGATCATCGGAATGGATGGAGTAGCCAATGAGCAAGACTTGACAAGTCTGGCGACCGAGGATCGAACATGACGACGATGATGAAGTAGCAGCATACACCACAAGAAGAAGCAGGACCACCCTACCTAAAGGCGTCCGTTCCACGGAAGAACTCCATTTGCGAAAAAGAAGGGAAGAAGATTGTGAACAGATAGCTAGCTAAGATCGATTGTATTTAAATCGTAGCCTTCATTTCTCGATTGTATTTCATGGGCACTTTTGAACTATCATGAATATTTTAAATTTCATGGACACCGGATCTCGATCCCCCTCCATCTCGATCGCTATCCCACCTCGCCAGATCTGGTCCCTCGCCGAAAGCACCCCGTCCACCGCCGCCCGCGACCCCGCACCCTCGATTCCCTACTCAACCACCGCCAACCCCGGCACCTCCCTACTCAACCGCCACACCCCCGCACTTCCCCACCACCTCCCGCTCCACCGGCATTACTGTTTGATGATATTTTTTAAAAAATTATTACTGTCTTATAAAAAATTTATTACTGTTATGCTTTAAACAAGTTTGAACATATTTAAACACAAATAAGTATCAAACAACATTTTAAATGCATAAAAAAAATTGTGGAGCCTGGGAATCGAACCCAGGACCTCCTGGTGTGAGAACTGGCTGCTGACCAATCAAGCTAGTAGAGGGAGCTTGATGTGGATTAGGTCAGGTGGAAGATAACCTGTTGGCTCGAGCAGAAATCAAAAAAAAAAAATACTAATGGCGCACCAGGGCGAGGTGCGCCATTAGTATGGATGTACTTATGGCGCACCGAGTTGTGGTACGCCATTAGTATTGTGCCGCCCCCATCCATACTTCCTCCCCGGCCCAAACCTATCCCCTCTCTCTCCCTCGCCCTCGCCCTCGATCCCCTTCCCCTCTCCTCTCCCGACGCCGCTGCCCCGCCGCCTAGACGCCGCCCCGACGCCGCCTCGACGCCTTGACGCCCGCCCCACTCCTCCTCCGGCGCCTCTCCTGCACTTCGTCTTACTATGGCCTCTGATGATTAAAAAATATGATGATTACTTAGGCTGCGTTTGGCTACTCAGTATTTTTGGAGTTTTAAAAGAATACCATGGTTTTTGAAAAAATCCCAGTTTTAAATACTTTGACGTGTTTGGTTTTGACAAATACTTTAGTTTTACAAACCGCGGTATATCTAAAACCGTGGTTTTTTTGCTGTATCTAAAAAAGAGGTCTCAACCTCTTTTTTGTAAACTGAGAAACACTTGCTCGAGTCCATGTTCTTCCGGTCCTCCTCACCCATCTCTTCCGCAGCCACAAAATTAAGATTACCACCTAGGAAGCTTGACTACTCTGTCGCTGATGTCTTCAATCGTTGGCTATTGTTCTAGTGCAACAAAAAGCAGCCTGTACAGTAGATAGTACTAGAGGTTCAGTCCTATCGGATGGTGCGTGTACACATACAAAAAATTTAGCGAAGGCTTAGACCCTGGAGTAGATTGATTGATACTGAGCAAAGTTATACACAACAGTCCTAGAGTATGTCGATGGGGGAGTTATGAGCTGTTTACTGGTACTGCTACACAGTTCACTTTTTCGCCGTAACATAGATGACGATGTTAGTTTTATTGCGTTGGGCTGTGGGGATTTTGAGCTGTTTTCTGACATGTCTTCTTTTAGTGTACTTGTCTCCCCGCTTGTTGGTTACTTCTCATGGTTAGAAGATGTGTTGTAGCTTTTCTTAGACTTGTACTGTAAATGGATTTGGTTGTAATAGAAATGACATTTTCTCTACTCAAACTCATTATATTGGAATTATTTGAAGATGTGTGGTGCTAGCCTATCAGTAATAATTATGTGTTAGTGTGAGTTTATTCTTCCTGTGAGCATTCTAATTTTATTTCTCTGGATTCAAGCAATGGGTTTGGACTTGCAAGATTCAGTTCACAAGTACTTGTGGGCTTTGGCTTTTAGCCTAATGAGGTCTCTTACTTGTGACAGTTCAGTTGTCAGTGTAATATGTTAGAAACTGCTACTATGTCTCTAGAAGAATCATCACTCTTTACACACTTATTAGAAACCCGTTTATTTCATCTGGTGAGACTTGTCTGTCTTCAGGCTCAGCTGCCGCAGGGCTATTAGACATGAGCAGCCGCCAATTAATTCTGCTCCTGGTGTTCCCCACTTGCAGTTAATAAGAAAGTATTTTGGTTTTGCAAGATTCTGTGTTTTACTACTAGCACAATTATGCATTGTCTTGTGTCTGCTCAGAACACGAATGACCTTCCTTTAATTGGCACACCCTCTGTTCCTAAATATGAGATGTTTTCACAGTTCAACTAAACTGTCAAAACGTCTTACATTTAAAAATAGAGGTAGTACTTGCTAAGTTACTACACCCTCCATTCCAAAATACTTGTCTTGGTTTTAATTCAGATTTGAACTAAAACAACGACAAGTGTTTTGGAACAGAGGGAGTAAATACTAGGAAAGTTTCTCCTCACACATACTCAAAAAGCAGAGCTTTTCTGGAGGACACTATAAACCACGTACAGTAAAGGGTGGAAACAATAAAAGCAAGCAGAACTCTAATACGCAACAAAGTTATTCTGATCGAGTATTGCTTGTAGTGGTTTGTCCAAAATGTTGAATGATACTGCTTGGAGATGCATATATTGTTTCACCTCTTCACATGCCAATGTATTTTCCATGTTGTGATGAAGGCCTTTTTTGCCTTGTCCACCCGAGAGGCCCTTGAGTTTGCTGGAATGTCGATTAACTTCCGTTCTAGCAAATTCGGGTACTCCATATGTCCTATTTTCAGCAAAGGTCATGCTGAAATTTTCCGTGAATTTTAGCATGACTTTGCTAAAAATAGGACATATAAATACTTGTGACTAATGCATGGGCCGGTACTTGTGACTAATGATGAAAGCTTAGGCTTTTAGGGTGCCTCAGCGTCAAAAAACCCTCAATGATAAAAGCTTAGCTTTTAGGATGCCTCGGTGTCGACAAACCCTAAATGATGAGACCATGATCTTGTTCCTTGACAATAGCCAACTTTTTGACCAAACTTTGTTCCTATTTAGAGAAAACATGGCCAACAACGATGAGGCCGGGGTTGAGGCGGCAAGGCATTCGGAAGCTGTCCCGGAGATGGAGGAACAACCTCACTTGTATGAGGACGCCGCCTTCCCACCGATCCCGAGACCATCGATGGTACCGCCGAGGATGACCCCATGATGCCACCACCGATGGTGCCGCCGAGGATGCCACCATCGATGATGGCGGCGCACGCACGATGGCAGCCAACCAAGAGGCAACGGAAGGACCGGCGCCCGACCGTGCCGCACCCTCAAGGAGGAAGTTCTTGAAGTGGACTCGGCAGGGAATCCAACGGCGCCCGAGCGAATAGTCAAGGGTACTCGCTTCAGCTCGGTGCATTCTCCGGAGCACCGTCTCGATCAACACCGAGAACCTGAGGCATCCTGACCGAGGGAATTTGCACAACCTCCTCTTCACGAAGCTGCACGGACGATACAAGTTCCCCGCTGAATTTGAAAACACAAGCCTCAAAGGGAATAAAGTGAACAATGCTGCCCTCAGGAAGATGAGCAAGGCCCTGTCTACTTGGAAAAGCAATGTGAAGAGAATGATCGAGAAAGGTGAGAGTTATGAGAAGATCAAGGAGAAAAATCCTTCGATCGCCGAAGATGACTACAACGACTTCAAGATCAATTGCTCGAGCACCGCAAACTCCCAATCAAGTCAGTGGGTGAAAGAAATGCGGGAGCTGAACTTAGGGGAACGCACACTCGGTCCCGGCGGTTACAGAGTGGCGGAGCCTATACGGGACAAGGAGGAGGCGGACCGTGCCGAGCAAGGCCTACCACCCCTCTTCGATAAATACGGTGACAAGCAGACCAGGAACTTTGTCAGGGCCCGGTACAAGAAGGACTCGAAAACAAAGGAGCTTACCACGGATCCGAAGACCAGGGCGCTTGAGCTTGTTCTGGTAAGGAATACACCCCCGCGTAATTAGCTCCATATGGTTGCATTCTAATTAATGAAGCCAAATTTCTAAATGGTTCACATTCCTTCCGCAGGCGACTGAAAGCAGTAGCACGGGGTCGACTAAGAGCAACCCTTGGGACACCACTCTAAATAGGGCGTTGAATGTAATGAAGAAGAAGGATAAGCTCAGTAAGCCGACGTCAGCTGGTCGTGTGGCCGGCAAAGGCTTGTCGACAAAATGGTCGTCATACTATAACAATGGTGGGCGAAAGGAGAAAAAGACCAGCTCGGAAAGCCAGGCACGCGAGGTTCAAGAACTCAAGGCACAGGTGGCGCGGATTCCGGAGATTGTCCAAGAGCAAGTACAACAACAACTCGGAGCGATGATCACTGCCATTGTGCCTACCTTGATCGAGGGGTTGAGTGCGTGGATTGCGGGCGGCCAACAGGGGCCGCCCCCGATTCCTAGCTTCACGGCCAGCAACTCGCAGAACACGATGGCGGGGCCATTGGTGTCTCCAGCGGAGGCAGCATTGGTGTCTCCGACGCCGGCACGGGAGCTTAATGCACCCGGGTGTACGCCGGCCGGCACCTCTGCAGCAAGCGGCCGCTCCGTCAACTGCACGCCCGCCGTTGGCGGTGCCTCGACATTAGCCGAGCTCGACGCCATCATCACGGTAACTAATTAAGCCTCTCGGCCGAGGACTTCATCTCCTTCTGCCTTTGACTGGGCATCCCTAACGCCCTACATGTTTTTGCAGGGCACCACCGACGTTCCATGCACTCTCCTGCGCTTCGTGAACGACGAGTTGGTCGATGTCGCCAAGGGAAAAATCGTTCAACCGGGCAACCCCGTGTTCCACGGTACCGGATGCCACCCAACTTGTTTAGGGTTCAACTGGTTGGTGCTGCCGAGCTGCGACGAGTTGTTACCTCCGATTCGACCCGTCGGGGCCGGCGATGATGACGTGATGACCCTCGGCGCTTTGCTGAGCTGGCCCTGCTTTGGCGAAGAGCCGATTCGTTTGGGGCGGGGACACCACCCAAAGACAACACCGCCAGTCGTGCCGGCGCCAAGATGGCCCCATGGCAAGACCGCCGCAATGGTGCCGGACATCCCTATGCCACTGGATCCAAACATGCATATGGCACAGGATCAGAACAACGACGACGACGATACATTTGGCAACGTCGATCAGTACTTTGCCGAACATGGGTACGATGGCGACTTCATGGGGCCTCCTTCTCAAGAACCCAACCCAACAAAAGACGTGCGCGATCTAGCTGGTACCGCGGAGAAGCCAAGTTGCAACAGGCGTCGTCTGCCGTTCAGCTCTCAGGAGACACCTCCAGCTGCCGACTTCACCGAGCCTCAAATAGGCGAGGTGCGAAATATTATCAGCCCAAACACACTCAAGAAGGCGGTCTATGAGCAGAACTCGGTCCCATTACAGGAGAAGAAGAAGGCACGCAAAAGAAAGACTAACAAGGGTGCGAGCCAGTCGGCACCGAGTACGTACGATAAGTGCTCAGGGCGGGCCACCTTCACCTAAGGATATCTCGAGGAGGGTGCATGTGGCGGGTAGGGCCATGCTACCGAGAAATATGCTCAATGCTGCAACCGGTGCTATGCGGAGTCTGCATGACAGTGTTCTTTCTTTGGAGAAGCGGCGTCTCAGAGAGATGGATGTGGCATACCCGGTTTTCGCGGCCAAGGTGCCAGAGGGCAAGGGCTTTGTGGATAACTCCATCGGGGGTACGATCGTCCTGCGGTTTGATGACATCCACGCTATGTTGAACCTTCATCCGCTGCACTACACCTTCGTTTGGCTATTTTCGCTGAGTATGGAGATGCGGATCATTTGCAACAAGACCCCGGACATCGTGATAGTCGACCCCTTCTACATGCGTGCCAAGATCTTGGGCAGCGCTGGGGATCGACAAGTCGCGAGTTCTTACCTCGAAGGCGTCATTCTGGCAAACCAAGATAAGGATAACTTCCTCGTGCCTTACTTTCCGAGTAAGTCCTCCCTCAACCGCCCGTAATGATGAATTCTTAGATTTCGATCGTTTTCTTTTAACATTCCGTGTTTTCTGCGGTGACACATTGCACGCTCATCCTCCTAAGCCCCAAATATTCCATGGCCACGTATTTCGACCCGACCGTCGATCGAGCGTAGACTATACAAATGTCAAGAAGGTTCTTGATGATGTTCTCCCGCCTCGCCAAATCTGGAGGCACCTTCACCAGCCTATTCGTAAATCACGGCAAGCACGTGTTCTCCCACAATACGATGTTCTCGCTGCGTCAAGCAGCCGCTGGGCGATCGAAGGGTGCCTACTCGCCATCCATCACATGCGGGCGATCGTGCGGGACCATCATCAACTTCGCCACGGAGTAAACTCAAAGATTGGGCGCGGCGTGTCGGCAATCCAGACGCGGACATCGGACAAGAATTCTTCGCATCGAAATAAGTTTGCGGAAATCATCCATCAAGATGTCGCTTCCTCGGGGCAGTTCTACCTCGAAATCAACCATCCAACGGTGACATCGACACAATGCTACAAATGCAGGTGACAACGCCCGTTATTTCATGACTCCCACGATAGACGGCGGCTTCATCCACGCTCCGGTCCCTTGAGTCGAGTCGAAAGCGGTGATGCTGTGTCTAGTTCTCAAACATCGATTGGCTCATGTTGTAATTAAACTTTAATGAACTTGTAGTATGTCTCTTTGGTTTGAGAGTCGTTCAACTTAGATGTAATCGATGCTATTAATGTCTTGCTTTTCTCTTCCGATCGCTCATTGCATACTTATATATTGCTTATGCATTGTCTGTGAATTGGTACTAACGTTTACTTTGGCTAGTGCATAGCGATGCCGTCGTATGTCGTGTACAAGGGTAAGGTTCGGAGTCTATGACGATGGGAGGAGTGTCGGAGACAGGTTCACCGATTCAGCGGTAACAGCACAAAGGGTACACCACTAGGGCCGAGGCGAATCTAGATCGCCCGCTATCTAGCGGGAGAGGGGAGGGAGCGTTGGAGGAACCGGATGAAGACGAGTTTCATCGTGATGATGCTCATCATGATGACCGCAACTCTCTTCTATGTGATGGTAGTTTAGATGATCGATATCGACTTGTAATGTGAAGACAAACTCGCTACTCGCGGTCTCGAGACTTGTAATATAATGTTCTATCTTTGTTCGGTCTTTTCAATTCGGAGACTAATATGATGAATTGTATTCGGAGACTAATATGATGAATTGTATTCAAAGACTAATCTTCTATTGTATTCGATGAATCTGTTGTTGATGTGTGCTGTCTATATTTTGTCCAATTATACATTTTGTCACCTGTGCAAAAAACAAAAAATAAAAAAATAAAAAAAATCCTAATATTCATACTAATGGCGATCACATCACCTGCGCCATTATATATAAAGGATACTAATGGCGATCATTAAGCAGGCGCCATTAGTATGCCGGGTTACTAATGGCGATCTCGTTGTTGTGCGCCATTAGTATGCCAAAGCACTTGGGTATACATGGCCCCCTGGGAGGCATACTAATGGCGCACTGTAGTATATACTAATGGCGCATCTCTGGTCCGCCATTAATATACCAGATACTAATGGCGCACCAGTGATGCGCCATTAGTAAAATATACTAATGGCGTGGCACTAATGGCGCATCACTAATGCGCCATTAATGGCCAAATTAGGTGCGCCATTAGTAGGCCTTTTCCTAGTAGTGTTAGATGTATATGAACGGCAGTAATACGAGAAATACATGCCCCGTTGGAGGCCCCACGCTGTTACACCACTAATGTGCGTGCTATTAGCTAGTGGCGTGGGTGCGGGGCACCACTACCAGTGGCGTGATACTAGTTGCATCCGGTGAGTGCGCCACTAATGATGTTTTCTGAACGGCTTTATTAGGCTTGCCGTTAGTGCAAACCTTGCCACTGCCTTTCCGAGCGGTGTAGACGGATAATTTATCCCTACAATTGCCGGCGAGGGATGAAGCTTTATCACTGATTGTTTAGTATGGTGCCCTGTCTTGCAGTAGAGGGCAAAGTGCATGCATTTGTTGGCCAAAAGGTTGTAGCTGCCGAAGCCGTCGGCGAGCAGCTTGTTGGCGCGGTGCAAGACCGTCTCGGGGGGTTCTTCAGGCACTGGTGGAAAAACAGGCTTTCCGTCCAGCCCCATAAGTCGCGAAGCTGTAAGAACCGCGACCAATGGACCTTTAGTCGCGGTTACGAGGTGAACCGCGACCAAAGGCTCGGGCCTGTGGCGCTCGGTTGGCAGTGGCGGACGGGAGGGCTTTAGTCGGTTGGCAC
The DNA here is from genome assembly GCA_021437245.1 of Aegilops speltoides. NCBI lineage: Eukaryota > Viridiplantae > Streptophyta > Magnoliopsida > Poales > Poaceae > Aegilops > Aegilops speltoides. The sequence continues at coordinate 501,708,146 of CM038146.1, forward strand.
AGCCAACCGGGACTAAAGGTCTCAAGTTGGCCAAGGCCTTTAGATCGCGGTTGGCGAGCCAACCGGGATTAAAGTTTAGACCTTTAGTCGGTTGAGTCAGCAACCGCGACTAATGGCCCGAACCTTTAGTCGCGGTTGGCGAGACCTTTAGTCCCGTTGGTCCGCCAACCGCGACTAAAGGGATTTGAGGCCTCATTTTCAAACTCTACCCCCCGGGATCGCCTTTTCAGTTTTAGAAAAACAAAAGAAAATTATGCAAATGTCAAAAAATAAAATAAAATAAGTTTTCCATGTGATATGTGGTCTAGTTGTTGGGAAAATTAACAAATATGAATTTCGACTTTATTTGCAAAATCTCTCGGAAATTCTTAAAATTGGCATAACTTTTGCATACGAACTCGGATGAAAAAGTTTTTATATGAAAAATCATCTACTCGAAAAGTTACATCTGAATTTAACGGGATAACCCGTTAAACATTTTAGAATCCCCAAAACCTAACAGAAAAAAAAGATACGGGGCTTTTAAGTTACGAGAGGCAAAAAATTCAAAAATTTCAAATTGTGGTCAAACTGTGGTCAAAAATGGTCAAACTAATTATTCTAGAATATTAGTGTTACTAAATAATTATTTCAGTTTTTTAAATTTTGGTCAAATCTGGTCAAACTGTGGTCAAAAATGGTCAAACTAATTATTCGAGAAATATTAGTGTTACTAAATAATTATTGTTTTTAAAACAATAGTTTCAAACTCAAACAGTGAAATGTGTCACTTCATGCTCAAGCTAAATACCGAGGGTTAATAGAATTGACATCCTACTATTGTCGGAAAACAACAAGTGCAGACTTGGAAACGAGGAGAATAGAACCGGAAGTTAAGCGTGCTCGGTGGGGAGTGGGAGGATGGGTGACCGTTCGGGAAGTTAGATGATTTGGAATTATGAGGGGTGATTAGAGATTAGAGGAGAAATTGAGCAGTGATGAGGGGTGGTGATTAGAGATTAGAGGTTAAAATAATTCAGAAATTTGAAAATAATAAAAAAAAAATTCGCAAAAAAAATTCGTAAAAAAATTTAAACATGCGGAGGAGGCCTTTAGTCCCGGTTAGCCACGAGAACCGGGACTAAAGCCTTTAATCATGATTCAAAGAAAGCGACTAAAGAGGGGTCTTTAGTCGCGCATAGTTAGTCGCGGTTGCACAGCCGCGACTAAAGGCCTTTGCGAACCGCGACTAAAGGCCTTTTTTCTACCAGTGAGGTTCCATGGAGCAGGTCACTTGAATACCCGGATTGGCCATGGTATGGAACCACAAGGGCACTGAGTAGGCGAACAGGCAAATATCTCCCGTTCCCAGGAAGCAGTCAAGGCAGGTGATGATGACGCCGCCTTTACGATTAGCTTGAGCGCAGTCCCAGCAAGTTTGAGAAGGTGAGGATCCGGAAGACATGGTGAAGTGGATGACCTTGCTCTCGCTCTCGTAGATTCCTGTACACTCAAATTAATACATAGCCAAATAGCCTAATTTTATCAATTAATTGAATGAAACTCAAGAACATCCTCTGTCCATTCTTAAATAGTTGTTTTTCCTCTTCATGCAACTGTGCCACATCATCAAGTCATGCATGTGGTCATTATATAGTTACTCCCTCTCTCTCTTAGTTTACAGGGGGTGAGCGTACCCCTAGGTCGTCAATTTGACCAACCTAATACAAATGATATATTACAAAAAATATACCAATATAAACTTCAGATGTTCTATTTTCAAAAGGTATAAATCTTTGTGTTATATAGTTTATATTAGGGTGATAAAATTGACAACCTAGGTATACGCGTAGGACTTGTAAACTGAGACGGAGGGAGTACAATTTGTGCACTAATCTATGTATGCAACCATGCCACCTCAGCAATCATGCATGGTTGTTTCACTAATTTTGTGGCCAACATAAACCGTCATGTTACACATTTTTGTAACATGACCTACATATATTTGTACGTACGTTAAACGCTTTGGAGCAAATATATGTAGGCCATGTTACACACTTTTGTTTAAAGTGCACCCGGTTTGACTTCAATCCAATAGATTTATCTTTTTATACAACATTTTGTGATATGCTTCATATACTTTATGTATATCCCCATGGCATTCTTAAATTTGTTTTTGCAACAGTTTTAGTTTTTTTAGCATCTATTTATGTACCTGTTTTACAAAGGTTCCCGCAGCAATGCGCGGGGCATCATCTACTACTCATATATAATTAGCTAGCCTAAACGATTGGTCTTACCATGATGAGAGTAGACATTAAGAGCGCTCTTGCGCCAGGTGTAGATGTGATCGCCGCGTCTGAGCTGGCACCGGTCTATACGGCTCGAGGACAGTGTCACCCCCCTGTCCATAAGGAAAAGGGGACTGATAGGCGCCGGTGCGCCGGCCCAATAGTTCGGCCGGTCGCACGAGAGCCGTCAAATTAATATTCCCCAACCGTCAGATCTGGTCAACACTCGTTTTATCCCCTCACGAGTCACATCCTCGCTGGTGATGCGTCCTCCCAGGAAAAATTGATTGCCGTCCTGGTCCGCCGTGGTCCACCGAGCCGTGCGCGGCTGCGCGCGACGTCGCCGCCCTCTCGTTCGTCGCCGTCGTCGACCTGCACCGCTGTATTCCAGCGAAGAACACATCTCAGCCCCCCAAAAAACCTATGGTGGTCACTTGAAGCAAAACATAACTCAGGTTCCAGCAAACAGAGTTCTAGTTCCAGCAAAACGATTTGAGTAACTAGGAAATCCAGTATAAAGTTTGAAGCAAAAAATTACTTGGATCCAGCAAAGCACAACTCAGGTTCCAGCAAAAACGATTTGAGCAACTAGGAAATCTAGTAAATGTTTGAAGCAAAAAATTACCCTGAATCCAGCAAAAAATAACGCAGATTCCAGCAAAAATCGTGTCATCAAAACCTCAACCCTGAAGCTCCCCAAAACGCTTTTGGTCAGATGAAGCAAAACCCAAAACTAGTTCCAGCAAAAGAAAACTACGGTTCCAGCAAAAATTACACGAGCAACTAGAAACTCAGGCGAACGTTTGAAGCAAAAATTACTCGGGTTCCAGCAAGAAAAAGCTCCGCTTCCAGCAAAAATAGCATCACAAGAAAAGAACTAACCTTGTACCTCCCGAAAACGCTGGTTGCAGCTCCGTCATGCATGGATGCAACTCCGCCGTCGAAGGGCGCAGCTGATTGCAGCACGAAAAGATGGTCCGCCTCATCGCCGGCGGTGGCAGCACTAACTCCAGAACAAGGAAGCGGAGTTGTGCGGCCGCGCTGGTGGCTTGCAGTAGCCAACGTGGGCGCCGCCGTGGCTGGCTCACCACAAATCTGGGGCGACTCTCGCATCGGTGAGAAACAATGGTTTTCAGTGGGGGATGAGAGTTGATGAGAGTTGTGTGCCGCTCCGCCGGCCGGCGATGCAGTTAGAGATAAGAACTAGTAGCACAGGGCAGAAGAAAAAGGAGTGGAGGAGAGTGCATTGCATGGGTGACTGAACACTGAACAGATAAGGTAGCCAAGCGGTGTGTGGGTCCAACAAAGCACGTTGCGCTGCGCGAGTGAGCGACCGGCGCAATGGTTCGGCCGGTGCGCCGGTTTTAAACGTTTCCCTAAGGAAAAATTGTGCAAGTAGCTAGAGAAATTAGCTCAAGGACATATTTATTCGGAATGCATATATTTCGATTCTCCATGATCTGTCCGAGGAGTATATATGTCACCGAGTCCGATCCGACTCAGTAATAATGTTATCATGTGCTGGCCGGACGCCTGTCGCGTGCCTTTCGATGATTTTAGGCCGTTCGTTCGCAGATGGAAGGCTCAGATCTCATGCTACAGTGAAGAACGGTAGCCTAAATCGACACGGTACCTATGCTACAGTATTTCAAATCAGGGCATTGTTCATCAAGACACGGGCCAGTGAATTTCATTCACCGAGTTAGAGAATCTCCAGCCGCGCCCGCAACAGGCCCTCCCCAGACGTTGTTGCCGCGCCGGCGCCCAAAAATCGGCTCAGTCGCGCCCCTAGCAGCCCGTTTTTCACCGGCTTGGGCCGAAACTGGCGCCGGCGGACCCAAGCCGAACCCAGCACGCTGGGGGGCGCCGGCACAAGCGAAAAGGTGCGTGGGGCAGCTCTGTCGGCGAGTCGAGAGCCCCTTCCCGCCGTTTCTTCCCGCTTTTCCCCCACTTCCCTCTCATTCTTTCCATTCCTCCCGCCAATCTCCCTTCTGCTCGCCTCCCAGCCGGCCGCCATGCCGCCGAAGAAGTACGTGATACCTCGCGCCGCGACAGCACCGCCACTGTCACCCAGCCGAAGCAGAGGAAGCCGAGGGCGCCGCCGTCCAAGCCACCGGGCCTGTCCAACGCCGACTAGAGGGCGGAAGTTCAGCGACGGGAGGCTGTCACCGTCGACCGGCGGAACAAGGCCATCGCCAAAAAGGCCCGAGACAGCGCGGCGCGTGCGGCCATGGCTGCGGCGGATCAAGCCGAGGCGTCTCGTGTGGGGATGATGAATCCACCCGATGGCCACGCCCAACACACGCCCTGGAGCCAGCAAAGCGTTGGCTCTACGGCCGGCTTCTCGTCGTTGCCGCAACCATGGGGATGCACGCCGTCGCCGGGCTACGCCGACGGGGACGCGCACGCTAGGTTCAACCCCAACGTCACCTTCCCCCATGGACACCCAGCCCAGCACACGCCCTCGTCTGCCTTCGCCGGCGTGCAATACCCTCCATACAACTACTCGCCGCCGGCTTACGCGTCCTCCCTGACGCCCCTCTCCTCCGTGGCGCGCTGCCCTTCTCCCAAGCTTCCACATCGCACCTCGGCGACACCGACGCGACCGACGCCGACATGGACGACATCATCGTGGCAAGCTCAGCCGCGGCCGCCGCGTCCCCCGGGTTCGCTTCCCAGGACGACACGGTGGACCTCAGCGGAGGTATGGACAGTGAGCTCGAGTATGGCGAGGAGGAGCCGGACGATTAGGAGGACGAGGACGAGGAGGAGGAGGAACCGGCGACTGTTCCGTCGAGGAGGCACAAGAAGAAGAAGCGGACGGCCAGGACCGGCGACCCGCGCATCATGTGGGCATCCTAGGAGCAAGAATGTCTCGGCGAAGCGTGCAAAGTCGTCTGCCTCGACCCGACCACCTGCACGAACCAGAGCATCGAGATGTACTGGGAGCGCATCAAGGCCGAGTTTGATGAGCGCAAGCTCATCGACCCCTACATGAAAGGTGTCTACATGCAACACGGGTCGAAGGGAATGGCGAACCATTGGGGGCTCATCCAGGCGGCGTGCAACAAATGGCATGGGATAGTCGAGGAGATCGCAGCTCGCCCGGAGAGCGGCACCAACATCAAGGATCAGGTATGGCACGCCGGTCTCCCACTTCTCTTCACCGTGTGCGCCCGCCAACTGTTTGTTCCTCGGCGCAGCTGCTGCATATGTTCGCCATGTATTGCCAGGACAACAGCGACCAAGAATTCAAGTACCTCCACGTCTTCAAGTGGATCGACAAATGTGAGAAGTGGGCGAAAGTCCGGCGCACCCTCGCCAAGGCCAAGGAGACCTACAAGCCGGACACGCCGACGCCGGGCGCGTCAGAAGGACGGCCGGATGGCAACAAAGGGGCCAAGAAGGGGAAACACGCCGACGCGGCTACCACGCGAGTGCAGGAGTCCATCGAGCATTGCCTCGCCGACGCACAGGCCCGGGCAGCCCTGCGTGAAGAGAAGATCGAGGCGCGGTGGTCGGCGTTGATGACGAACAGCACCGTCGAGCTCAACCTGCTCCGGACCAACGTCGCCGCGAAGAAAAGGAACACCGACCTGGCTTTTCTGATGGGCGGGGCGGACATGCTCTAGAGCAACGACAAGAAGCTCAAGGCGTGGTACATGGCCGAGCGCGGCCTCATCTCGAACCAGCTGCCGACGAGGGTGCCGCCAACTCCCGCGCCCACGCCGCCGCCGCCGCCAAGCACGAGTGATGATGCCTCCACGACGCCCAGCAGCACTGAAGCCGCACCGACGCCGCCCAGCACCGAAGCAGCTCCGACACCGCCAAGCCCGCGCACGCTGACTCCACCGACGCCGGAGGCCGATCCCGCCGAGTGATGCACGCGTCCAGACTTGTGGCGTTCTTTTTTTGTATGCCGAACTATTTATTATCCGATCGCCGAACTGTGGCCTACGATCGCTGGACTGTGGCCTATGATCGACCGACTTGTGGCGTCTTTTGTGATGAGCAGGAACGACCAAGTTTGAAATTGCCGCGTCCTGGGGGCGTCGCCTGGGGGCGTGACTGGGAGCTAGGTCGCCCCCAGGGGCCAATCTAGCGCCGGATCACCCCAGGCCGCTCTTTTTAGGCACCCTGGGGGGCCGAACGGCTGGAGATGCGATTAGAGAATCTAGATGGCCGGCCGGCAGGAGGTTTCTTATGCATTGGGTTATCAGAAATGAATTTATTCTTAGCCAGTTGGCCCTTGTATTGCTTTTTTTTGGACGCAGCTGTTCTAATCCTGAGCTCATATGAGATTGAGTGAACATTAACATAAAAATTCAAAAAAAAAACAGACTTTTTGTTGTGTGAAACATTGACAAAATGTTTGTTGGCTTGCAAAAATTCATCGCCAAATGACATTCGTGGAAATCGTGGAAAAAATCAATGCTCCAAAATTTTATTTTCAAACACATTTTCGAACATTAATTTTGTTTTTTTGCCACGATTTGCCCGAATGTCAAATGGCGATGTAAATTTTCAAAATTTTTGTCAATGTTTCACGCAGATAAAAATCAGAATTTTTTTTAACTTTTTTTTGGTTTTACTGTTTGTCCGGGCTCACATGAGGTCGGGCTGAGAACAGCACTACCCTTTTTTGGCAGCAGTTCTCTTTATACGCTTAAATAGTAATTTAGCTGACTTGCAGTCGTGCCCATGAATATATATTTAAGTGCTGGAGGAATAAAGGAACGGCATCTACACCGACCGCACTTGTGACTTTCCAGGATTCGAACCCAAAGCCCCCTTCATGCACAGCCAGCCAAAGTTTTTGCTACATAAGAGATACTATTATTTTGTATTCATTTCTTCGAAACAAGAATTATCTATTTGGTGCTACTCTAAACAATCTCAATGAAATGAAAAAAAATAACTCGTCAACTAGCTATAAAAGTTGTAGATCTCGTCCAACTCTGCAACTTTAGTACAAAATAGTCCAAGCTGTGATGGTGACGTGTTGGCGACCAAATTAAAGAGACTTTAGAGCATCTCCAATAGATGATGTAAACAGGGCCGTTCAAGGGCCTGTGCGAGCTGTGCGCTCGCACAGGGCCGCCAAAATCCTGGGGCCCCCAACTAGGGTCCATATACATATATGTATAGTCTGAAAAAAATTCAGTTTTAGGCCTTCTTGGGCCTGGTCCGGTCAAGTCTCAGCGATACGCTTTCCCGTCGCGTGGATTGATCGATCGTAGATGAAACGACAGCCCCAGCGCAGTATGTTCCGTAACTTCCGCTTCCTATTCCCTGCCTGATCGCTAGGCTTTCCATCTCCCCATCGCTTCCGACTGAATCGGCGGCTCGGTGGCGATCGCGTTGCAACCTTGCAGGTTCAGCGAGGCGACGGGCAAGAAGCGGACTACTTTCTAGCGCTGGACGCCGTCGCGCCGGCGGCCGGCCGACACTGCCGCGGTGCCGCCCAACAGGAACAGAAGACCAACCGGTGTGGTGCCCTCCCTGCTCCCTACGCTCTCCCCTTTTCTCTAATTTTGATACAAATTACAGAGTTGTGTTAATATGTTTGGGAACGATTTTTTGTGCAGTCCATCAAGTTCAAAAGTAGTCACAGATTCGAGAATTTCAGTAGTTGCTCGTACTATCGTCCAAGTACAAAATCAAGGTTCTATCTGATTGTAAGTTTTTTGAACTACCTATACATGCCACAAGCCTATATTTCATGTGAGCTCATCAGGTCAAATAAATTGAAAGAGTATATATTTCATTGAAACAGTAATAATCATGCATTCTAGTTCTGGAAGAAAGTATGATTCTGGTGCCTTCAAGCGTAAGAAGAAACATAAATTAGAAAAAGATGCTGAAATTCAAAGGGGTGCTCTTGATAAATATGCTGTGATAGTACCCCAAAATAATTCTGAAAATCACACTCCAGATGGTAATATTGATGATGGTCACGATGATAATGCAGTAGAGGTTGAGGTTGTCACTGCAAAAATTCATGAAGGTGATCATGGTCTTGCTGATAATGCGCAAGAGGTTGAGGTTGCCGCTACAGAAATTGATGAAGGTAATGATGTCAATATTTTAGATGAAGATCATGATCCTAATATTTTGGATGACATGAATAATTCCGTTCAGCCTGATATATTTGATCCTAGAAATTGGGATGGACTTGATCCAAAAAAGATTGATATCTTGCTGCAAAAGGGTCCTAAAAGAGAAGATATTGAGTATGGTCCTTATGACAAGTTCTCTAAAAGGTTTTCTGCATTATCATTTAGTAGAATTCTCCCAAATGGAGAAAAGTTTGACAGAGAGAGGCTTGTGTACAACATCGGCCTCGATAAAGCATTTTGTTTTTGTTGCAAATTATTAGAAAGGGGGCATGTGAGAGGACAGCTAGCAAATGAGGGTTTAAGTGACTGGATTCATCTTGGGGCTAGACTAAAAGAGCATGAATCAAGTAGAGAGCATATCACAAATATGAATGCATGGTATGACTTCCGTCTCAGGATGCACAAGAATCAAACAATTGATAAAGTTGCTCAGTGAGAACTTGAAAAGGAAAAGGAGCATTGGAGAAAAGTTTTGCTCAGGATTTTATTGATTGTAAAATTTCTTGCAGAACATAATATAGCATTTCGTGGCAGCAATAGCAAGTTGTACCAAGAGAGCCATGGGAATTTCCTAGGACTGAATGAAATGTTGGCTGAATTTGACCCAGTTATCAAAGAGCATGTTGACCGCATCACCAATGAAAAAATTCGTGATCACTACCTTGGCCCTTCTATACAGAATGAGTTAATAAACATGCTCGCTACTGCCATCAGGTCAAGAATCATTGAAAAGGTAAAGGAAGCAAAATATTTTTCAGTTATTCTTGATTGTACTCCTGATGCAAGCCACCAAGAACAAATGTCTTTGATAATTAGGTATGTAGATACACTTCTGCTTCTGTTTGCATCGAAGAATGTTTCTTAGGCTTTTTGGAGGTGAATGATACCACTGGGCAAGGTTTGTTTAATGTTCTAGAAGAGGAGTTGAATAATCTTAGCCTTGATGTGGACAATGTGAGAGGACAAGGTTATGATAATGGGTCAAATATGAAAGGAAACAATAAAGGGGTACAAAAGAAATTTTTGGACAAATATCCAAGGGCATTTTATTCAGCTTGTGGTTGTCATAGTCTAAATCTGGCAGTATGCGATATGGCGAAGTATTGCCGTAAAGCAACAGACTTCTTTGGAATTATACAACGCATCTATACAATATTGGCTAATTCGACTAAACGATGGCAAATTCTCAAAGATAACTTAAAGAAGTTGACTGTCAAGTCATTGTCATCTACTCGTTGGGAGAGTCATGTTGAGAGTGTTAAGGCTATACGGATTCAAATACCAGAAATAAGGGAGGCTTTACTACAAGTGGCTGAAACTGATAAGGATCCATTGACAAGTAGTGAAGCGCAATCATTGGCAGAAAATGAACTTGGTGGTTTTGAATTTGTAGTGTCAATAATTATCTGGTATGATATATTATCCACTGTTAATTTGGTCAGCAAGCAGCTACAATCAAAGGACATGCTTATTGATATTGCAATTGAGTCTATACAAGGTCTGCTTTCCTTTTTCAAGAAGTATAGAGAAACTGGCTTTTCGAAAGCATTGGAAGATGCAAAAGAAATTGCACTTGAGATGGATATTCATCCAGAGTTCTGGACCAAGCGGAAAATCAGAAGAAGAAGACAATTCGATGAGGCTGCAGATGATGCATCTATTGCATCACAATCTGTAGAGGAGTCATTTAGGGTCAATTATTTTCTGCAAGTGGTCGATCAAGCTATAGTTTAACTTACCAGGAGGTTTGAGCAATATCAGGGGTATGAAAAAACTTTTGGTTTCTTATTTACTTCAGATAGGCTGCGATCTATGGATGATAAGAGTTTGCTGGCTGCTTGTGTTAATCTTGAGGATGCACTTAAGAGTGGAGAACACAAAGACATTGATGGAGCTGAATTGTTTTACGAGTTAATTTTCATCCAGGATTTAGTTAAGAAATCTATGGGCCCCGTTGATATTCTTGAGATTCTAATTAAGCGCCCCTTCTATCCTAATGCTATTATTGCGTACAGGATTTTGTTAACCATTCCTGTAACTGTTGCAACTGCGGAAAGGAGCTTGTCTAAACTCAAGTTGTTGAAATCATATTTGCGTTCAACTATGACACAAGAAAGACTCAATGGTTTGGCGATAATAGCACTTGAAAATGATGTCTTGGAGAAGATTAATTATGAAGATGTAATTGGAGATTTCATTTCAAGAAACACAAGACGGATGGCACTTTTCAATAGAGAATGAGGTCAGTTTATTGGTTTTAGTATTTCGCATTCATACTTCAGAATATTCTAAGCATTGTATGAAATAATATAAATTTTAATTACATAATTAGGTGATTATGCTTGCGTAATTTGTATATTTTTTAAAATTTAGGGCCCCATTTTTCTTTTCGCACCGGGCCCCCGAATTCCTGGAGACGGCCCTGGATGTAAAATAGGGCACTAGTGCTTCAGTAGATGATGTAAAATTGTGACTAGATCATTTCAAACATACCAAGTTCAATTCAAACAAACATAGTTTCATACTACAAACATTGCAACGACTAGATCATAGCGATACTACTTCATACTGATTCTACTTGATCATCAACATAAAACTAGATGGATCTCGGCAAACGCCAACTCATAAGAGGCAACCACATGTCCTACAAAGTTCGCCGAGATTCTACCTTTGCCAAGATGCATGTAGATGCTCTCGGGAACCACCTACGCCCGAGAGGCAGCCACGTGTCCAACCCAGTACGTCGTGCCTCACAGCTATGCCAAGTTCCTCAGGGTGGCTCTCGGCAAAGATAATTTGTTGGGTATCGACTTTTGCTGAGTTCCTCAGGGTGGCTCTCGGTGTACCATCGACCGCAGCACCCCCACGCACCTCTTTGCCGAGCTCGTTTTATGAGCACTCAACAAATCCAACGTCAGGTGACCAGAATGTGACGCGTGTGACTTTCACCAGTTATGGCTCTCGGCAGTTTTTTTTTGCCGAGTGCCGCTCTTGCTAAAGACTCTATCAACATTTTTTTATAATTTGTTTTTTGATTAGCCCTGCAACAAAACACATATATAGCAACAATATCTCACATATATAGCAACTATGTCACTTCAACACATATCCCAAATAGTCCACATATCGGAAATAGTAGCACATTATAGCCAAACCACCATTCCACAACATACATAGCAAGACGATGTTCTCAAGCACACAAACACAAAGTTTTCAAGCACAAGTATATGCATAGTAAGTTCACAAGCAAAAGTAGCGGCATAGGAAGTTCACAAGCATGAAGTTCATTAATATAACTCAGAGTTCACATGGTTTTCGAATTCGGAGTGGGAACATCAGGACTAGGGCTTGCTTGCCCAACTCCGGATGCAGCTACCGTCAGATTGTTCGACCCAAATGATGGATTAAGCTATAAGCACATGAGACAATAAGATGAATGGTAAGGATGAAGATGGTGATTGAAAAAGTTCAAAGAGAACTCACCAAGTTCAAGCGAGTATCATGTGGAGGAGGGGTTAGTATCTCTGGCATAGGTCTGCCATTGATAGCAAAGAGCTCGACCACCATCGCTCGCAAAGATGCCACTTCAACATTCTATGCCTTGATGTACTGACGGTCTTCGTCACTCGATCTCTCTACCTCCTCCCTCCGTCTCCTTTTTTCATCCAACCAGTCGGGCCTACAGTATGTCGACACAATGTCATCAGTGTTGCAATGCAAACATGCTGGACCATGGAGTATTAATGCAGAAGAAACTGACCTGGATTTCCTCAAACAAGACCACGAAATGCACAGGTGTCAGTACTGAAACCTGCGGATCTCGGGTAGGGGGTCCCGAGCTATGGATTTAGGAACAATGGTAACAGGGGTTGAAGGGAGACAATGTTTACCCAGGTTTGGGCCCTCTCGAAGAGGTAAAACCCTACGTCCTGTTTTGATTGTATTGATGTGATGGGGTACAGAGTACAAATGATCTACCTCGAGATAGTATGATTGTGTTCTAAACCCTAAGGCTGGTAATCATGACTCTAAAGACTAAACCCCTTGGCTTATGTATGCACCGGGGGTACCTAAGTTACACACATGGTCGGTTGTCAACATGCCCGTTACAAAGTAATCCTTGAAGTACACGCCAAGTCTTTGTAGGTTTCCATCTTGGTTACGCCAAGGTTCGTAGCTTCGGTAGTCCTTCATTCTAGTGATCGGTGGGCCACGAGCCCAGCCCATGGACTATGGGTCGCATAGGTTAGTATCGGCGGGCAACGAAGCCGAAGGCTGCAGCTTTTCTCGTCGGACCAGCTTCTTCGGTTAATGTCTTCGGCTTGGCAGGCGAGTTCCTTTTTTACCAGTTTATGCTTGAATCCGAGGACTAGGATCACTTGTAAAATCCTTTGGTCCCCTTTTGCAGTCGACCTCAACGACCATGTGTGTTTTAATCCTCAATGCTTGGAAAGGAGAGTATATACATGGTACTTTTCTATAAAAGGCACTCACCTGTATCCGAAGTTTCAAGTTAACTTAGTCTCAAAGACTTGCCACGTGGATACAACTAGTGAGAGGGTTTAGACCCTGACAGCTTTAAAGAACCGCCACCACCTGTCATAGGATTGAATCAGTTATCACACGACGTATCCTGGCCCAAGGCAAACCTTTCATTGGCATGGCCCATCAATGTGGAGATCGTCCCCCGGTTTTCAAGGGATATCATCAACCAGTTGGTTTATTGATGCACGTATAACGGCATGAAGTGTTGAGAACAAGCGATTCATACGATGCAGTGATGACCCACAAGTATAAGGAATCGCAATAGTGTCTAAGGGTAGTATTTCACCCAAATTTATTGATTCGACACAAGGGGAGACAAAGAATATTTATGAGCCTTAGCAGTTGAGTTGTCAATTCAATCGCACCTGGAGAGTTATTTCTCTGCAACCAAATGTTTTTTTGAACGAAGGCTCGAGGATGAGCCCGACTTTGAATTAACAAAGCCATCAACCGGCCAGGTATTACAGCCAACAAGTACCAGCCCAACGCCACTTACAGAGAAAATAAAAAACGAGCGGCCCAAAGATACATGGGTGCTGGAGAACACAACTTACAACACAGTCCCAAACTACAGGCACCTAAACTAGTCAGAGATGAAGAACCGCTTGAAGAAAGGACCGCCCATGAAGCTCGAAACACCGGCGCCAAAGAAAACATCAGCGACAATGTCATTGCCGACCGCCTTGGCCACAAACACGTCAAAACTCCTGCATTGGACCAGAAAGATACCGCACCTTCCTTCTCCCTCGCCGAAGAGGGACCCTACCCCCTCGTCCTGGCCCGAAGGACGCCGCACCGTCGAGCGAGGGATGAGTTCAACCTAGAACAAGAAAGGCACGATCTTGGGGTTGCAGACACAGAACATTTGCACGCATCCGTGTCGCAGCAACGGGCATACCTCACTGGGAATTTAAGCACAAACCGCCGGTGTCCAAACAAGAAGAGAGTAAGCTGCAGGAGACGACACGTCGGAGCCGAAGAAGCAGCGAGCTTGCGGCGAACAACAGGGAAATAGAGCAAGCACATGATGCGAGGGATATGGCCCTAGTGCTTACTGAGCTGCCACGAATCTTGTGCCGGGAAGGGGAACCCTTTCCTCTCCCACCCAGGCTCAAGGGAGCCGAGCACCGGCGAAGGGGACGGCCAGCAAGCACCATGGCAAGCCCGACATCGCTGGAACCCAATTTGTCACACGGACCCCCGCTGCAATCACAAACCTCGTATCTAGCACCACACACATACACCATTCTAACCAGACGACGCCCTTAGGGAGGTTACGACGCCGAGCGCCGCCGCCGCCGACTCCGCATGGGATTACATGATTTAACCTTGGAACAGAGGGGGAGGAGTGGGTAGAGGGGATCTTGATGGTGCCTTCAAGAAGGGGAGCCGCGCCCGCAGGCCTGGCCACCGCCGTGGTCGGAGACACCAACCAGGGATTTCTCCCGGTCCCGACAAATACCACCGCAACCAGTCACCAACAAACCAGCGAAGAAGCACCGGTGCTAGCACAGGTTGTGAGCGGGCTAGACGGAAGAGGAGAAGCAACCTTCAGATCTGGGGTCAAAGGGCCACCGGAGCAGCCCACTGACCATGCACCGTGTCCACCGTCGATTCGCCGCCCGCGCACCACCCCACCATCAGGATCCGCCACCCGAGCCCCGCCACCGGACGCCAAGCCCCATCGCCAATCGACGGGTCGCGTCAACACAACTCCACGTAACTGCTGCCCTGCAGCACGGGAGCCGTCGCGAGGTGACACCCCGCCGCCGCCGTCGGCTGCGCGGGCTTCGCCACGACAGCATTCTCCGGCGGCGGCGCGGCGGGAGGAGGGAGTAGAAAGGGTGGCGGCGCGCTAGGGCAACGACGTGCGCCCGAGTCGCCCTGGGCTGGACGACGCGGGGCCTTCCTGCGCTAGGTTTGTTGCTGAAGTATTGTTATTTTGCTCTAGGGTTGTTACTCTGTAAAACCACGTAGTGGATTGCTGGAACGAACCTCACATAAGATGCTTAATGCTTTTTTTTTATGGCTACAGGATGCTTAATGTTACGATGTTAGAGCAACTGTAGCAGACCCCGTAAAACGTCCGACCCGCAAAAATTCCGACGAGTATGCGGCCTCGGGCCAACTTTCCGGCCAGAACAGAGCCCGCATACTCGCCCGGCCCGCAATTTTTTTTGCCGTAGCCCGCAAACTGCACGCCCCGAGCACTATAAGTGCGGTTCCGCGACCCATTTGCGGGTCCAAACCCTATCCCCCGCCGCCGCGAGCCACCCAATTCCTCTTTCTCCTCTCCCAACTTCTCGCCGTCGGCGACCCTCCGACCCACCTCCAGCCGCCATGTGGGGGTGAATGTGGAGCTCCGGGCACGGCTCCGGAAGTAGATCCGGCCGTGAGAGGGACCCGGAGCGAGAGCGGCGCGTCCGGTCCGACGGCGCGAGGAAGCGCGGCGCCCGAAAGTGGACCAACCACGGGCTATCGCAGCTAGCGAGCTTCGACCGCCGCGAGACGGAGTAGTACGACCGCCGGCGCACATGCTTCTCCTTCGCGCGGTCTTCCTATGCCGGATCCTCCTCCTCCTCCGCCGCGGGCTTCCTCCCCGTGAAGAGGGAGTGGTCGGACGAGGAGGAGGAGCCGGAGCCGCCGGCGCTGTTCGCCGTCGTCCCGGTGAAGGAGGATCCCGAGGAGCCCGCTCCGCTCGGCCGCCGAGGAGTCGTCGGGCCCGAGGACTACGTCATAGACTTCGACACCGCCATCGCCGAGTGAAGCGTGCGCGAGGAGGAGGAGCGTCCGTGCCACGCCGAAGAGCTCGAAGCCCTCGAGTGGCGGCAGGCGGTCGCCGCCAACGAGAAGTCTGACGAGTGGCGCCGCATCCACGCGGAGGAGGCGGAGAAGTACGTCGATCTGTGCAGCTCCGGCGAGGAGGATGCGATTTTCGTGCTGAACATTTTGATATATTATAGATTTTTTCTGACATCGTATGCAAAAGTTATAGCCGTTTTACATTTTCCCTACACTTTTTGCAAAACATGTCCAAATTTAAGTTTTTAAATTTTCCTAACTAGTAGATGTGGTAACATAACTACATCTCGAAGGATTTTAACTTTTGAAGTTTTTATCATTTTCTTTTGCTTTTTACAAAACTGAAAAGGCGATGGGGGGGGAGTAGGATTTGGAAATTGCACCATTTGTACCGGTTCGTGCCACGAACCGGTACTAAAGGTCCCAACACCATTAGTACCGGTTCGTGGCACGAACCGGTACTAAAGGTTAGTACCGGTTCGTGACATGAACCGTTACTAATGGGCATAACACCCTTTCGTACCGGTTCGTGGCACCAACCGGTACTAAAGATCCCATTTGAACCGGGAGTAATGCCTGTATGGTGCCCTCGCTGCTCGAACCAGAACTAATGCTCACATTAGTCCTGGTTCGTAATGCAACCGGGATTAATGCTCTTTTCTGACCGAATGAAAGCCTTGTTTTCTACTATAGCATGGTTGTCGAATCCCAAGGTTTGCCTACGTGTTGGTCGTCAAGACTCGCAGTTTGGGCCGATTCTGGCCCGTTTCTTAGACTATTACTCAGTTTTGGGGTCTCGAAGTGATTTCCACGATTGACGAACCCCGGGGAGCGTCTTCGTGTCGGTCATCAACACTCGCGGTTTTTGTCGATTCTGACCCGTTTCGTGGACTACTACTCACCTTTTTGGGGTCCCAAAGTGATTTCCATGGTTGTCGAATCCCAAGGTGTGCTTACGTCTTGGTCGTAAAGACTCGCAGTTTGGGCCGATTCTGACCCGTTTCGTGGACTATTACTCATTGTTTTTGGGGTCCCATAGTGATTTCCACGTTTGACGAACCCCGGGGTGCGTCTACGTGTCAGTCATCTATACTCGCGGTTGTTGTCGATTCTGACCGGTTTCGTGGATTATTAATCACCGTTTTGGGGTCCCAAAGCGATTTCCATGGTTGTCAAACCCCAACATGTGCTTACGTGTTGGTCGTAAAGACTCACAGTTTAGGCCGATTCTGGCCCGCTTCTTGGACTATTACTCAGTTTTGGGGTGCCGAAGTGATTTGCACTATTGACGAACCCCGGGGTGCGTTTACATGTCGGTCATCAACACTCACAAGTTTGGCCGGTTCTGGTCCGTTTCGTACACCATTACTCACCGTTTTGGGGTCCCGGAGCGATTTACACGTTTAACGATCCCCGGGATGCGTGTACGTTTTCGTCGTCAACACTCAAAGTTTTGGCCAATTCTGACCCATTTCGTGAACTATTACTCACTGTTTTGGGGTCCCGAATCGATTGCTATAGTAGGTGAATCCGAAAGTGCGCTTACGTGTCGGTCATCAACACTCACAGTTTTGGCCGATTCTGGCCCATTTCATGGACTATTACTCACTGTTTTGGGGTCCCGGAATGATTTCCATGATTGACGAACCCCGGGATGCGTCTACGTGTCGGTCATCGACACTCGCGGTTTTTGTTGATTCTGACCCGTTTCATGGACTATTACTCACCGTTTTGGGTCCCCGAAGCGATTTCTATAGTAGTTGAACCCCAAATTGCGCTTACGTGTTTGGTCATCAACACTCGCGGATTTGGCCGATTCTGGCCCGTTTCATGGACTATTACTCACTGTTTTGGGGTCCCGGAGTGGTTTCCACGATTGACGAACCCCGGGGTGCGTCTACGTGTCGGTCATCAACACTCGCGATTTTTGTTGATTCTGACCCGTTACGTGGACTATTACTCACCTTTTTGGACTCCCGAAGCGATTTCTATAGTAGTTGAGTCCCAAAGTGCGCTTTCGTGTCGGTCATCAACACTCACAGTTTTGGCCGATTCTAGCAAGTTTCATGGATTATTACTAACTATTTTGGGGTCCCGGAGTGATTTACACGATTGACGAACCCCGGGGTGCGTCTACGTGTTGGTCATCAACACTCGCGGTTATTGTCGATTCTGACCCGTTTCCTGGACTATTAATCACCGTTTTGAAGTCCCATTCCATGGTTGTCGAATCCCAAGGTGTGCTTACATGTTGGTCGTCAAGACTCGCAGTTTGGGCCGATTCTGGCCCGTTTCGTGGACTATAACTTACTGTTTTGGGGTCTCAGGGTGATTTCCACGATTGACGAACCCCAGGGTGCGTCTACGTGTCGGTCTTCAACACTCGCGGTTTTTGTCGATTCTGGGCCGTTTCCTGGACTATTACTCACCGTTTTGGGGTCCCAAAGCGATTTCCATGGATGTGGAATCCCAAGGTGTGCTTACGTGTAGGTCGTCAAGACTCGCAGTTTGGGCCGATTCTGGCCCGTTTCTTGGACTATTACTCAGTTATGGTGTCCCGAAGTGATTTCCACGTTTGACGATCTCCGGGGAGCGTCTACGTGTCGGTCATCAACACTCGCGGTTTTTGTCGATTCTGACCCGTTTCATGGACTATTACTCACCGTTTTGGGGTCCCAAAGCGATTTTCATGGTTGTCGAACCCCAAGTTGTGCTTAGGTCTTGGTCGTGAAGACTAGCGGTTTGGCCCGATTCTGGCCCGTTTCGTGGACTATTACTCATTGTTTTGGGTTCTCGTAGTGATTTCCACGTTTGATGAACCTAGGCGTGCGTCTACGTGTCGGTCATCTATACTCGCGGTTGTTGTCGATTCTGACCCGTTTCGTGGATTATTAATCACCGTTTTGGGGTCCCAAAGCGATTTCCATGGTTGTCGAACCCCAACGTGTGCTTACGTGTTGGTCGTAAAGACTCACAGTTTAGGCCGATTCTGGCCTGTTTCTTGGACTATTACTCAGTTTTGGGGTCCCGAAGTGATTTGCACTATTGACGAACTCCGGGGTGCGTTTACATGTCGGTCATCAACACTCACAAGTTTGGCCGGTTCTTGTCCGTTCCGTGCACCATTACTCACCGTTTTGGGGTCCCGGAGCGATTTACATGATTAACGATCCCCGGGATGCATGTACATGCCCGTCGTCAACACTCAAAGTTTTGGCCAATTCTGACCCATTTCGTGAACTATTACTCACTGTTTTGGGGTCCTGAAGCGATTTCTATAGTGGTTGAACCCGAAAGAGCGCTTACGTGTCGGTCATCAACACTCGCAGTTTTGGCCGATTCTGGCCCGTTTCATGGACTATTACTCACTGTTTTGGGGTCCCGGAGTGATTTCCATGATTGACGAACCCCGTGGTGCGTCTACGTGTCGGTCATCGACACTCGCCGTTTTTGTTGATTCTGACCCGTTTCATGGACTATTACTCACCGTTTTGGGTCCCCGAAGCGATTTCTATAGTAGTTGAACCCCAAATTGCGTTTACCTGTCGGTCATCAACACTCGCGGATTTGGCCGATTCTGGCCCATTTCATGGACTATTACTCACTTATTTGGGGTCCCGGAGTGGTTTCCACGATTGACGAACCCCGGGGTGCGCCTACGTGTCGGTCATCAACACTCGCGGTTTTTGTTGATTCTGAACCGTTTCGTGGACTATTACTCACTGTTTTGGGGTCCCGAAGCGCTTTCTATAGTAGTTGAGCCCCAAAGTGCGCTTACATGTCGGTCATCAACACTCCCTGTTTTGGCCGATTCAGGCCAGTTTCATGTATTATTACTAACTATTTTGGGGTCCTGGAGTGATTTCCACGATTGACGAACCCCGGGGTGCGTTTACGTGTTGGTCATCAACACTCGCGGTTTTTGTCGATTCTGACCCTTTTCATGGACTATTACTCACCGTTTTGGGGTCCCAAAGCGATTTCCATGGTTGTCGAACCCCAAGGTGTGCTTACGCCTTGGTCAGAAATACTAGCGGTTTGGGCTGATTCTCGCCCGCTTCGTGGACTATTACTCATTGTTTTGGGGTCCCGAGTGATTTCCACGCTTGACGAACCCCGGTGCGCTTCACGTGTTGGTCATCTATACTCGCGGTTGTTGTCGATTCTGACCCGCTTCGTGGATTATTAATCACCGCTTTGGGGTCCCAAAGCGATTTCCATGGTTGTCGAACCCCAACATGTGCTTACGTGTTGGTCGAAGACTCGCAGCTTTAGGCCGATTCTCGCCCGCTTTTGGACTATTACTCGCTTTTGGGGTCCCAAGTGATTTGCACTATTGACCAACCCCGGGGTGCGTTTACATTGTCGGTCATCAACACTCACAAGTTTGGCCGGTTCTGGTTCGTTTCGTGCACCATTACTCACCGTTTTGGGGTCCCGGAGCGATTTACACGATTAACGATCCCCGGGATGCGTGTACGTGTCCATCCTCAACACTCAAAGTTTTGGCCAATTCCGACCCATTTCGTGAACTATTACTCACTGTTTTGGGGTCCCAAAGCGATTTCTATAGTGGTTGAACCCGAAAGTGCACTTACATGTCGGTCATCAACACTCGCAGTTTTGGCCGATTCTGGCCCGTTTCATGGACTATTACTCACTGTTTTGGGGTCCCGGAGTGATTTCCATGATTGACGAACCCCGGGGTGCGTCTGCGTGTCGGTCATCGACACTCGCGGTTTTTGTTAATTCTGACCCGTTTCATGGACTATTACTCACCGTTTTGGGTCCCTGAAGCGATTTCTATAGTAGTTAAAACCCAAATTGCGCTTACGTGTCGGTCATCAACACTCGCGGATTTGGCCGATTCTGTCCCATTTCATGGACTATTACTCACTGTTTTGGGGTCCCGGAGTGGTTTCCACGATTGGCGAACCCCGGGATGTGTCTACGTGTCGGTCATCAACACTCACGGTTTTTGTTGATTCTGACCCGTTTCATGGACTATTACTCACCGTTTTGGTGTCCCGAAGCGATTTCTATAGTAGTTGAGCCCCAAAGTGCGCTTACGTGTCGATCATCAACACTCACAGTTTTGGCCGATTCTGGCAAGTTTCATGGATTATTACTAACTATTTTGGGGTCCCGGAGTGATTTCCACGATTGACGAACCCCGGGGTGCGTCTACGTGTTGGTCATCAACACTCGCGGTTTTTGTCGATTCTGACCCGTTTCCTGGACTTCCAGTCACCGTTTTGAAGTCCCATTCCATGGTTGTCGAATCCCAAGGTGTGCTTACGTTTTGCTCGTCAAGACTCGCAGTTTGGGCCGATTCTGGCCCGTTTCGTGGACTATTACTCATTGTTTTGGGGTCTCAAAGTGATTTCCACGATTGACGAACCCCAGGGTGCGTCTACGTGTTGGTCTTCAACACTCGCTGTTTTAGTCGATTCTGGGCCGTTTCATGGATTATTACACACCGTTTTGGGGTCCCAAAGCGATTTCCATGGTTGTGGAATCCCAAGGTGTGCTTATGTGTAAGTCGTCAAGACTCGCAGTTTGGGCCGATTCTGGCCCGTTTCTTGGACTATTACTCAGTTTTGGTGTCCCGAAGTGATTTCCACGATTGACGATCTCCGGGGAGCGTCTACGTGTCGGTCATCAACACTCGCGGTTTTTGTCGATTCTGACCCGTTTCATGGACTATTACTCACCGTTTTGGGGTCCCAAAGCGATTTCCATGGTTGTCGAACCCCAAGGTGTGCTTACGTCTTGGTCGTAAATACTAGCGGTTTGGGCCGATTCTGGCCCGTTTCGTCGACTATTACTCATTGTTTTGGGGTCCCGGAGTGATTTCCACGTTTGATGAACCCCGGCGTGCGTCTACGTGTCGGTCATTTATACTCGCGGTTGTTGTCGATTCTGACCCGTTTCGTGGATTATTAATCACCGTTTTGGGGTCCCAAAGCGATTTCCATGGTTGTCGAACCCCAACGTGTGCTTACGTGTTGGTCGTAAAGACTCATAGTTTAGGCCGATTCTGGCCCGTTTCTTGGACTATTACTCAGTTTTGGGGTCCCGAAGTGATTTGCACTATTGACGAACCCCGGGGTGCGTTTACATGTCGGTCATCAACACTGACAAGTTTGGCCGGTTCTGGTCCGTTTCGTGCACCATAACTCATCGTTTTGGGGTCCTGGAGCGATTTACACGATTAACGATCCCCGGGATGCGTGTACTTGTCCGTCGTCAACACTCTAAGTTTTGGCCAATTCTGACCCATTTCGTGAACTATTACTCACTGTTTTGGGGTCCCGAAGCGATTTCTATAGTGGTTGAACCCGAAAGTGCGCTTACGTGTCGGTCATAAACACTCGCAGTTTTGGCCGATTCTGGCCCGTTTCACGGACTATTACTCACTGTTTTGGGGTCCCGGAGTGATTTCCATGATTGACGAACCCCGTGGTGCGTCTACATGTCGGTCATCGACACTCGCGGTTTTTGTTGATTCTGACCCATTTCATGGACTATTACTCACCGTTTTGGGTCCCCGAAGCGATTTCTATAGTAGTTGAACCCCAAATTGCGCTTACGTGTCGGTCATCAACACTCGCGAATTTGGCCGATTCTTGCCCGTTTCATGGACTATTACTCACTGTTTTGGGGTCCCGGAGTGGTTTACACGATTGACGAACCCCGGGGTGCGTCTACGTGTTGGTCATCAACTCTCGCGGTTTTTGTCGATTCTGACCCGTTTCGTGGACTATTACTCACCGTTTTGGGGCCCCGAAGCGATTTCCATAGTAGTTGAGCCCCAAAGTGCGCTTACGTGTCGGTCATCAACACTCGCAGTTTTGGCCGATTCTGGCCAGTTTCATGGATTATTACTAACTATTTTGGGGTCCTGGAGTGATTTCCACGATTGACGAACCCCGGGGTGCGTCTACGTGTTGGCCATCAACACTCGCGGTTTTTGTTGATTCTCGACCCGTTTCATGGACTATTACTCACCGCTTTGGGGTCCCAAAGCGATTTCCATGGTTGTCGAACCCCAAGGTGTGCTTACGTCTTGGTCGTAAAGACTAGCGGTTTGGGCCGATTCTGGCCCGTTTCATCGACTATTACTCATTGTTTTGGGGTCCCAGAGTGATTTCCACATTTGACGAACCCCGGGGTGCGTCTACGTGTTGGTCATCTATACTCGCGGTTGTTGTCGATTCTGACCGGTTTCGAGGATTATTAATCACCGTTTTGGGGTCCCAAAGCGATTTCCATGGTTGTCGAAGCCCAACATGTGCTTACGTGTTGGTCGTAAAGACTCACAGTTTAGGCCGATTCTGGCCCGTTTCTTGGACTATTACTCAGTTTTGGGGTCCCGAGGTGTTTTGGACTATTGACGAACCCCGGGGTGCGTTTACATGTCGGTCATCAACACTCACAAGTTTGGCCGGTTCTGGTCCGTTTCGTGCACCATTACTCACTGTTTTGGGGTCCCGAAGCGATTTCTATAGTGGTTGAACCCGAAAGTGCGCTTACGCGTCGGTCATCAACACTCGCAGTTTTGGCCAATTCTGGCCCGTTTCATGGACTATTACTCACTGTTTTGGGGTCCCGGAGTGATTTCCATGATTGAAGAACCCCGGGGTGCGTCTACGTGTCGGTCATCGACACTCGCGGTTTTTGTTGGTTCTGACCCATTTCAAGGATTATTACTCACCGTTTTGGGTCACCGAAGCGATTTCTGTAGTAGTTGAACCCCAAATTGCGCTTACGTGTCGCTCATCAACACTCGCGGATTTGGCCGATTCTGGCCCGTTTCATGGACTATTACTCACTGTTTGGGGTCCCGGAGTGGTTTCCACGATTGACGAACCCCGGTGCGCTTCTACGTGTCGGTCATCAACACTCGCGGTTTTTGTTGATTCTGACCCGTTTCGTGGACTATTACTCACCGTTTTGGGGTCCCGAAGCGATTTCTATAGTAGTTGAGCCCCAAAGTGCGCTTTACGTGTCCGGTCATCAACACTCATGATTTGGCCGATTCTCGCCGCTTTCATGGATTATTACTAACTATTTTGGGGTCCCGAGTGATTTCCACGATTGACGAACCTCCGGGAGCGCTTCACGTGTTGGTCATCAACACTCACGGTTTTTGTCGATTCTCGACCCTTTTCATGGACTATTACTCACCGCTTTGGGGTCCCAAAGTGATTTCCATGGTTGTCGAACCCCAAGGTGTGCTTACGCCTTGGTCGAAGATTAGCGGTTTGGGCCGATTCTCGCCCGCTTCGTGGACTATTACTCATTGTTTTGGGGTCCCGAGTGATTTCCACGCTTGACGAACCCCGGTGCGCTTCTACGTGTTGGTCATCTATACTGCGGTTGTTGTCGATTCTCACCCGCTTCGTGGATTATTAATCACCGCTTTGGGGTCCCAAAGCGATTTCCATGGTTGTCGAACCCCAACATGGGCTTACGTGTTGGTCGAAGACTCGCAGCTTTAGGCCAATTCGCCATTTCTTGACTATTACTCAGTTTTGGGGTCCCAAGTGATTTGCACTATTGACGAACCCCGGGTTCGCTTACATGTCGGTCATCAACACTCACAAGTTTGGCCGGTTCTGGTCCGCTTGCACCATTACTCACCGCTTTGGGGTCCCGAGCGATTTACACGATTAACGATCCCGGGATGCGGTACGTGTCCGTCCTCAACACTCAAAGTTTTGGCCAATTCACCCATTTCGTGAACTATTACTCACCGCTTTGGGGTCCCGGCGATTTCTATAGTGGTTGAACCCGAAGTGCGCTTACGTGTCGGGCCATCAACACTCGCAGCTTTTGGCCGATTCGCCCGCTTTCATGGACTATTACTCACTATTTTGGGGTCCCGAGTGATTTCCATGATTGATTTAACCCTGGTGCGCTTCACGTGTTTGTCATCGACACTCGCGGTTTTTGTTGATTCTCGACCCGCTTCATGGACTATTACTCACCGCTTTGGGTCCCAAAGCGATTTCTATAGTAGTTGAACCCCAAATTGCGCTTACGTGTTGGTCATCAACACTCGCGGATTTTGGCCGATTCTCGCCCGCTTCATGGACTATTACTCACTATTTTGGGGTCCCGGAGTGGTTTCCACGATTGACGAACCCCGGTGCGCTTCACGTGTCGGTCATCAACACTCGCGTTTTTGTTGATTCTCGACCCGCTTCGTGGACTATTACTCACCGCTTTGGGGTCCCGAAGCGATTTTTATAGTAGTTGAGCCCCAAAGTGCGCTTACGTGTCGGTCATCAACACTCGCAGTTTTGGCCGATTCTGGCCAGTTTCATGGATTATTACTAACTTTTTTGGGGTCCCGAGTGATTTCCACGATTGACGAACCCCGGGGTGCGTCTACGTGTTGGTCATCAACACTCACGGTTTTTGTCGATTCTGACCCGTTTCCTGGACTATTAATCACCATTTTGATGTCCCAAAGCGATTTCCATGGTTGTCGAATCCCAAGGTGTGCTTACGTGTTGGTCGTCAAGACTCGCAGTTTGGGCCGATTCTGGCCCGTTTCGTGGACTATTACTCACTGTTTTGGGGTCTCGAAGTGATTTCCACGATTGACGAACCACAGGGTGCGTCTACGTGTCGGTCTTCAACACTCGCAGTTTTTGTCGATTCTGGGCCGTTTCATGGACTATTACTCACCGTTTTGGGGTCCCAAAGCGATTTTCATGGTTGTGGAATCCCAAGGTGTGCTTACGTGTAGGTCGTCAAGACTTGTAGTTTGGGCCGATTCTGGCCCGTTTCTTGGACTATTACTCACTGTTTTGGGGTCCCGGAGTGGTTTCCACGATTGCCGAACCCCGGGGTGCGTCTACGTGTCGGTCATCAACACTCGCGGTTTTTGTTGATTCTCGACCGCTTTCATGGACTATTACTCACCGCTTTGGGGTCCCGGCGATTTCTATAGTAGTTGAGCCCCAAATGCGCTTACGTGTCCGTCTCATCAACACTCAAAGTTTTGGCCGATTCTCGCCATTTCATGGATTATTACTCACTATTTTGGGGTCCCGGAGTGATTTCCACGATTGTTGAACCCGAAGTGCGCTTACGTGTTGGTCATCAACACTCACGGTTTTTGTCGATTCTCGACCGCTTCATGGACTATTACTCACCGCTTTGGGGTCCCAAAGCGATTTCCATGGTTGTCGAACCCCAAGGTGTGCTTACGTCTTGGTCGATCATACTAGCGGTTTGGGCGATTCTCGCCCGCTTCGTGGACTATTACTCACCGCTTTGGGGTCTCGGCGATTTCTATAGTAGTTGAACCCCAAAGTGCGCTTTACGTGTCGGGTCATCAACACTCAGGATTTGGCCGATTCGCCCGCTTAATGGATTATTACTCACTTTTTGGGGTCCCGAGTGATTTCCACGATTGACGAACCCCGGTGCGCTTCACGTGTTGGTCATCAACACTCGCGGTTTTTGTTGATTCTCGACCCGCTTCGGGACTATTACTCACCATTTTGGGGTCCCGAAGCGATTTCCATGGTTGTTGAATCCCAAGGTGCGCTTACGTGTAGGTCATCAACACTCGCAGTTTTGGCCGATTCTGGCCCGTTTCATGGACTATTACTCACTATTTTGGGGTCCCGGAGTGATTTCCACGATTGACGAACCCCGGGTGCGCTTCACGTGTTGGTCATCAACACTCGCGTTTTTTGTCGATTCTGGGCCGTTTCATGGACTATTACTCACCGTTTTGGGGTCCCAAAGCGATTTTCATGGTAGTGGAATCCCAAGGTGTGCTTACGTGTAGGTCGTCAAGACTTGTAGTTTGGGCCGATTCTGGCCCGTTTCTTGGACTATTACTCACTGTTTTGGGGTCCCGGAGTGGTTTCCACGATTGCCGAACCCCGGGGTGCGTCTACGTGTCGGTCATCAACACTCGCGGTTTTTGTTGATTCTGACCCGTTTCGTGGACTATTACTCACCGTTTTGGGGTCCCGAAGCGATTTCTATAGTAGTTGAGCCCCAAAGTGCGCTTACGTGTCTGTCATCAACACTCATGGTTTGGCCGATTCTCGCCCGCTTTCATGGATTATTACTCAACTATTTTGGGGTCCCGGAGTGATTTCCACGATTGACGAACCCCGGGGTGCGTCTACGTGTTGGTCATCAACACTCACGGTTTTTGTCGATTCTGACCCGTTTCATGGACTATTACTCACCGTTTTGGGGTCCCAAAGCGATTTCCATGGTTGTCGAACCCCAAGGTGTGCTTACGCCTTGGTCGAAATATTAGCGGTTTGGGCCGATTCTCGCCCGCTTCGTGGACTATTACTCATTGTTTTGGGGTCCCGAGTGATTTCCACGCTTGATGAACCCCGGTGCGCTTACGTGTTGGTCATCTATACTCGCGTTGTTGTCGATTCTGACCCGCTTCGTGGATTATTAATCACCGCTTTGGGGTCCCAAAGCGATTTCCATGGTTGTCGAACCCCAACATGGGCTTACGTGTTGGTCGAAGACTCGCAGCTTTAGGCCGATTCGCCCATTTCTTGACTATTACTCAGTTTTGGGGTCCCAAATGATTTGCACTATTGACGAACCCCGGGTTCGCTTACATGTCGGTCATCAACACTCACAAGTTTGGCCGGTTCTGGTCCGCTTTCGCACCATTACTCACCGCTTTGGGGTCCCGAGCGATTTACACGATTAACGATCCCGGGATGCGTACGTGTCCGCCCTCAACACTCAAAGTTTTGGCCAATTCACCCATTTCGTGAACTATTACTCACCGCTTTGGGGTCCCGGCGATTTCTATAGTGGTTGAACCCGAAGTGCGCTTACGTGTCGGTCATCAACACTCGCAGCCTTTTGGCCTATTACTCACTATTTTGGGGTCCCGCTGATTTCATGATTGACGAACTATTACGTCACATCGACACTTTTTTTGTTGATTCCGACCCGTTTCATGGACTATTACTCACCGATTTGGGTCCCCGGCGATTTCTATAGTAGTTGAACCCCAAATTGCGCTTACGTGTTTGGCCATCAACACTCGCGGATTTGGCCGATCAACCCGCTTCATGGACTATTACTCACTGTTTTGGGGTCCCGGAGTGGTTTCCACGATTGACGAACCCCGGGTGCGGACTATCAACACCGCTTTTTGTTGATTCTGACCCGTCCCAAACTATTACTCACCGTTTGGGGTCCCAAGGTGTTCTATAGTAGTTGACCCCAAAGTGTTTACGTCGTCAACACTCGACTTTTGGCGCAGCTTCATGGATTATTACTAACTTTTTGGGTCCCGAGTATTTCCGATTCCCCGGTGCGCCCGCATTCGATGGACTATTACTCACCATTTTGGGGTCCCAAAGCGATTTCCATTTCCCCACGATTGAAGACTCGCAGCTTTGGGCGATTTTCCCGCTTCGTGCGCTATTACTCACGCTTTTGGGTCTCAAGGTGATTTCAACATTGACGAACCCATTGGGTGCGCTTCACGTGTCGGTCTTCAACACACGCAGTTTTTGTCGATTCGGGCCGCTTTCATGGACTATTACTCACCGCTTTGGGGTCCCAAAGCGATTTCCATGGTTGTGGAATCCCAAGGTGTGCTTACGTGTAGGTCGTCAAGACTTGTAGTTTGGGCCGATTCTGCCCGCTTTCTTGGACTATTACTTTTGGTGTCCTTTTCCACGATTGACGTCCCGAGGTGATTTCCACGATTGACCCGCTTCGTGGACTATTACTCACCGCTTTGGGGTCCCGGCGATTTTCGCTTGAGCCTCACGTGTTTACGGTCATCAACACTCGCGGTTTTTGTATTTTGGGGTCGATTTTCTCAACACTCGCTTTTTTGTCGATTCATGGACTATTACTCACCGCTTTGGGGTCCCAAAGCGATTTCCATGGTTGTCGAACCCCAAGGTGTGCTTACGCCTTGGTCGAAGACTAGCGGTTTGGGCCGATTCTCGCCCGCTTCATGGACTATTACTCATTGTTTTGGGGTCCCGAGTGATTTCCACGCTTGATTTAACCCCGGGTGCGCTTCACGTGTTGGTCATCTATACTCGCGGTTGTTGTCGATTCTGACCTGCTTCGTGGATTATTAATCACCGCTTTGGGGTCCCAAAGCGATTTCCATGGTTGTCGAACCCCAACATGGGCTTACGTGTTGGTCGAAGACTCGCAGCTTTAGGCCAATTCTCGCCCGCTTTTTGACTATTACTCAGTTTTGGGGTCCCAAGTGATTTGCACTATTGACGAACCCCCGAGTTCGCTTACATGTCGGTCATCAACACTCACAAGTTTGGCGGTTCTCGTCCGCTTTGCACCATTACTCACCGCTTTGGGGTCCCGGCGCGATTTACACGATTAACGATCCCCGGATGCGGTACGTGTCCGTCCTCAACACTCAAAGTTTTGGCCAATTCTCACCCATTTCGTGAACTATTACTCACCGCTTTGGGGTCCCGGCGATTTCTATAGTGGTTGAACCCGAAGTGCGCTTACGTGTCGGTCATCAACACTCGCAGTTTTGGCCGATTCTCGCCCGCTTCATGGACTATTACTCACCGCTTTGGGGTCCCGAGTGATTTCCATGATTGACGAACCCTGGTGCGCTTCACGGTTTGGTCATCGACACTCGCGGTTTTTGTTGATTCTGACCCGCTTCATGGACTATTACTCACCGCTTTGGGTCCCCGGCGATTTCTATAGTAGTTGAACCCCAAATTGCGCTTACGTGTTTGGTCATCAACACTCATGGATTTGGCCGATTCTCGCCCGCTTCATGGACTATTACTCACTGCTTTTGGGTCCCGGAGTGGTTTCCACGATTGACGAACCCCGGTGCGCTTCACGTGTCGGTCATCAACACTCGCGTTTTTGTTGATTCCGACCCGCTTCGTGGACTATTACTCACCGCTTTGGGGTCCCGCGATTTCTATAGTAGTTGAGCCCCAAAGTGCGCTTTACGTGTCGGTCATCAACACTCGCAGTTTTGGCCGATTCTGGCCAGTTTCATGGATTATTACTAACTTTTTTGGGGTCCCGAGTGATTTCCACGATTGATTTAACCCCGGGTGCGTCTACGTGTTGGTCATCAACACTCGCGGTTTTTGTCGATTCTGACCCGTTTCCTGGACTATTAATCACCATTTTGAAGTCCCAAAGCGATTTCCATGGTTGTCGAATCCCAAGGTGTGCTTCCGTGTTGGTCGTCAAGACTCGCAGTTTGGGCCGATTCTAGCCCGTTTCGTGGACTATTACTCACTGTTTTGGGGTCTCGAAATGATTTCCACGATTGACGACCACAGGGTGCGTCTACGTGTCGGTCTTCAACACTTGCAGTTTTTGTCGATTCTGGGCCGTTTCATGGACTATTACTCACCGTTTTGGGGTCCCAAAGCGATTTTCATGGTTGTGGAATCCCAAGGTGTGCTTACGTGTAGGTCGTCAAGACTTGTAGTTTGGGCCGATTCTGGCCCGTTTCTTGGACTATTACTCAGTTTTGGGGTCCCAAAGTGATTTGCACTATTGACGAACCCCGGGGTTCGTTTACATGTCGGTCATCAACACTCACAGTTTTTGGCCGATTCTCGTCCCATTTCATGGACTATTACTCACCGCTTTGGGGTCCCAAAGCGATTTCCATGGTTGTCGATCCCCAAGATGTGCTTACGCCTCCCTCCTCAACACTTAAAGTTTTGGCCATTCTCCCATTTCGTGACTATTACTCATTGTTTTGGGGTCCCGAGTGATTTCTACCTGGTTGAACCCCTGAAGTGCGCTTACGTGTTGGTCATCAACACTTGCGGTTGTTGTCGATTCTCGCCCGCTTCATGGACTATTACTCACCGCTTTGGGGTCCCAAAGTGATTTCCATGGTTGTCGAACCCCAACGTGCGCTTACGTGTTGGTCATCGACTCGCAGTTTTTGTTGATTCTCGCCCGCTTTCATGGACTATTACTCACCGCTTTGGGTCCCAAGCGATTTGCACTATTGTTGAACCCCAAATTGCGCTTACGTGTCGGTCATCAACACTCACAAGTTTGGCCGATTCTGGCCCGCTTCATGGACTATTACTCACCGCTTTGGGGTCCCGAGCGATTTACACGATTGACGAACC
The DNA here is from genome assembly GCA_021437245.1 of Aegilops speltoides. Classification (NCBI taxonomy): domain Eukaryota; kingdom Viridiplantae; phylum Streptophyta; class Magnoliopsida; order Poales; family Poaceae; genus Aegilops; species Aegilops speltoides. Next base: position 501,739,019 of record CM038146.1, read on the forward strand.
CCGGATGCGTACGTGTCCGTCATCAACACTCAAAGTTTTCGTTGATTCTGACCCATTTCGTGAACTATTACTCACCGCTTTGGGGTCCCGGCGATTTCTATAGTGGTTGAACCCGAAGTGCGCTTACGTGTTTGGCCATCAACACTCGCAGCTTTTGGCCGATTCTAGCCCGCTTCATGGACTATTACTCACTGCTTTGGGGTCCCGAGTGATTTCCATGATTGAAGAACCCTGGTGCGCTTACGTGTTGGTCATCAACACTCGCGGTTTTGTTGATTCTCGACCCGCTTCATGGACTATTACTCACCGCTTTGGGTCCCAAAGCGATTTTCATGGTAGTTGAACCCCAAATTGCGCTTACGTGTCGGTCATCAACACTCGCGGATTTGGCCGATTCTGGCCCGTTTCATGGACTATTACTCACTGTTTTGGGGTCCCGGAGTGGTTTCCACGATTGACGAACCCCGGGGTGCGTCTACGTGTCGGTCATCAACACTCGCGGTTTTTGTTGATTCTGACCCGTTTCGTGGACTATTACTCACCGTTTTGGGGTCCCGAAGCGATTTCTATAGTAGTTGAGCCCCAAAGTGCGCTTACGTGTCTGTCATCAACACTCGCGGATTTGGCCGATTCTGGCCCATTTCATGGATTATTACTAACTATTTTGGGGTCCCAGAGTGATTTCCACGATTGACGAACCCCGGGGTGCGTCTACGTGTTGGTCATCAACACTCGCGGTTTTTGTCGATTCTGACCCGTTTCCTGGACTATTAATCACCGCTTTGAAGTCCCATTTCCATGGTTGTCGAATCCCAAGGTGTGCTTACGTGTTGGTCGTCAAGACTCGCAGTTTGGGCCGATTCTGGCCCGTTTCGTGGACTATTACTCATTGTTTTGGGGTCTCAAAGTGATTTCCACGATTGACGAACCCCAGGGTGCGTCTACGTGTTGGTCTTCAACACTCGCGGTTTTAGTCGATTCTGGGCCGCTTCATGGACTATTAATCACCGCTTTGGGGTCCCAAAGCGATTTCCATGGTTGTGGAATCCCAAGGTGTGCTTACGTGTTGGTCGTCAAGACTCGCAGTTTGGGCCGATTCTGGCCCGTTTCTTGGACTATTACTCAGTTTTGGTGTCCCGAAGTGATTTCCACGATTGACGATCTCCGGGCGCTTACGTGTCGGTCATCAACACTCGCGGTTTTTGTCGGTTCTGACCGCTTTCATGGACTATTACTCACCGCTTTGGGGTCCCAAAGCGATTTCCATGGTTGTCGAACCCCAAGGTGTGCGTTACGTCCGTGGTCAAGACTAGCGGTTTGGGCCAATTCTCGCCCGCTTCGTGAACTATTACTCATTGCTTTGGGGTCCCGGAGTGATTTCACGCTTGATGAACCCCGCGTGCGCTTTACGTGTCGGTCATTTATACTCACGGTTGTTGTCGATTCTCGACCCGCTTTCATGGATTATTAATCACCGCTTTGGGGTCCCAAAGCGATTTCCATGGTTGTCGAACCCCAACGTGCGCTTACGTGTTGGTCGAAGACTCACGGTTTTTGTTGATTCTGCCCGCTTCTTGGACTATTACTCACCGCTTTGGGGTCCCGGCGATTTGCACTATTAGACGAACCCCAAATTGCGCTTTACGTGTCGGTCATCAACACTCACAAGTTTGGCCGATTCTCGTCCGCTTCATGGACCATTACTCACCGCTTTGGGGTCCCGAGCGATTTACACGATTAACGATCCCCGGATGCGTGTACGTTGTCCGTCATCAACACTCTAAGTTTTGGCCATTCTCACCCATTTCGTGAACTATTACTCACCGCTTTGGGGTCCCGGCGATTTCTATAGTTGTTGAACCGTAAAGTGCGCTTACGTGTCGGTCATCAACACTCACAGTTTTGGCCGATTCTGGCCCGTTTCATGGACTATTACTCACTATTTTGGGGTCCCGGAGTGATTTCCATGATTGACGAACCCTGGTGCGCTTACGTGTTGGTCATCAACACTCGCGGTTTTTGTTGATTCTCGACCCGCTTCATGGACTATTACTCACCGCTTTGGGTCCCAAAGCGATTTCTATGGTTGTTGAACCCAAATTGCGCTTACGTGTTGGTCATCAACACTCAGCGGTTTGGCCGATTCTCGCCCGCTTTCATGGACTATTACTCACTGCTTTGGGGTCTCGGTGGTTTCCACGATTGACGAACCCTGTGGTGCGCTTCACGTGTCGGTCATCAACACTCACGGTTTTTGTCGATTCTGACCCGCTTAATGGACTATTACTCACCGCTTTGGGGTCCCAAAGCGATTTCTATGGTAGTTGAGCCCCAAGGTGCGCTTACGTGTAGGTCATCAACACTCACAGCTTTGGGCCGATTCTCGCCCGCTTTCATGGACTATTACTAACTATTTTGGGGTCCCGAGTGATTTCCACGATTGATGAACTCCGGGAGCGCTTCACGTGTTGGTCATCAACACTCGCGGTTTTTGTCGATTCTCGACCCGCTTTCATGGACTATTACTCACCGCTTTGGGGTCCCAAAGCGATTTCCATGGTTGTCGAACCCCAAGGTGTGCTTACGCCTTGGTCGAAGATTAGCGGTTTGGGCCGATTCTCGCCCGCTTCGTGGACTATTACTCATTGTTTTGGGGTCCCGAGTGATTTCCACGCTTGACGAACCCCGGGTGCGCTTCACGTGTTGGTCATCTATACTCGCGTTGTTGTCGATTCTCGACCCGCTTTCGGGATTATTAATCACCGCTTTGGGGTCCCAAAGCGATTTCCATGGTTGTCGAACCCCAACATGGGCTTACGTGTTGGTCGAAGACTCGCAGCTTAGGCCGATTCTGGCCCGCTTTTGGACTATTACTCAGTTTTGGGGTCCCGGTGATTTGCACTATTGACGAACCCCGGGTGCGCTTATATGTCGGTCATCAACACTCACAAGTTTGGCCGGTTCTCGTCCGCTTTCGCACCATTACTCACCGCTTTGGGGTCCCGAGCGATTTACACGATTAACGATCCTCGGATGCGGTACGTGTCCGTCCTCAACACTCAAAGTTTTGGCCAATTCTGACCCATTTCGTGAACTATTACTCACCGCTTTGGGGTCCCGGCGATTTCTATAGTGGTTGAACCCGAAGTGCGCTTACGTGTCGGGTCATCAACACTCGCAGCTTTGGCCGATTCTCGCCCGCTTCATGGACTATTACTCACCGCTTTGGGGTCCCGAGTGATTTCCATGATTGATTTAACCTGGGTGCGCTTCACGTGTTTGGTCATCAACACTCGTTTTTGTCGATTCTGACCCGCTTCGGACTATTAATCACCGCTTTGGGTCGTTTTTGGCCGATTCTGACCCGCTTCATGGACTATTACTCACCGCTTTGGGGTCCCGGAGTGGTTTCCAGATTGACGAACCCCGGGTGCGCTTTCACGTGTCGGTCATCAACACTCACGGTTTTTGTTGATTCTGACCCGTTTCGTGGACTATTACTCACCGCTTTGGGGTCCCGGCGATTTCTATAGTAGTTGAGCCCCAAAGTGCGCTTTACGTGTCTCGGCTCATCAACACTTTCATGGATTTGGCCGATTCTCGCCGCTTTCATGGATTATTACTAACTATTTTGGGGTCCCGAGTGATTTCCACGATTGACGAACCCCGGGTGCGCTTCACGTGTTGGTCATCAACACTCGCGTTTTTGTCGATTCTCGACCCGCTTCGGGACTATTAATCACCGTTTTGAAGTCCCATTCCATGGTTGTCGAATCCCAAGGTGTGCTTACGTGTTGGTCGTCAAGACTCGCAGTTTGGGCCGATTCTGGCCCGTTTCGTGGACTATTACTCATTGTTTTGGGGTCTCAAAGTGATTTCCACGATTGACGAACCCCAGGGTGCGTCTACGTGTTGGTCTTCAATACTCGCGGTTTTAGTCGATTCTGGGCCGTTTCATGGACTATTACACACCGTTTTGGGGTCCCAAAGCGATTTCCATGGTTGTGGAATCCCAAGGTGTGCTTACGTAGGTCGTCAAGACTCGCAGTTTGGGCCGATTCTGCCCGCTTTTGACTATTACTCAGTTTTGGTGTCCCGAAGTGATTTCCACGATTGACGATCTCCGGGGAGCGTCTACGTGTCGGTCATCAACACTCGCGGTTTTTGTCAATTCTGACCCGTTTCATGGACTATTACTCACCATTTTGGGGTCCCAAAGCGATTTCCATGGTTGTCGAACCCCAAGGTGTGCTTACGCCTTGGTCGAAGACTAGCGGTTTGGGCCGATTCTCGCCCGCTTCGTGGACTATTACTCATTGTTTTGGGGTCCCGAGTGATTTCCACGCTTGATGAACCCCGGGTGCGCTTACGTGTTGGTCATCTATACTCGCGTTGTTGTCGATTCTGACCCGCTTCGTGGATTATTAATCACCGCTTTGGGGTCCCAAAGCGATTTCCATGGTTGTCGAACCCCAACGTGTGCTTACGTGTTGGTCGAAGACTCATAGTTTAGGCCGATTCTCGCCCGCTTTTGACTATTACTCGCTTTTGGGGTCCCAAGTGATTTGCACTATTGACGAACCCCGGGTGCGCTTACATGTCGGTCATCAACACTCACAAGTTTGGCCGGTTCTCGTCCGCTTTCGCACCATTACTCACCGCTTTGGGGTCCCGAGCGATTTACACGATTAACGATCCCCGGATGCGGTACTTGTCCGTCGTCAACACTCAAAGTTTTGGCCAATTCTGACCCATTTCGTGAACTATTACTCACCGCTTTGGGGTCCCGGCGATTTCTATAGTAGTTGAACCCGAAAGTGCGCTTACGTGTCGGGCCATCAACACTCGCAGTTTTGGCCGATTCTGGCCCGTTTCATGGACTATTACTCACTGTTTTGGGGTCCCGGAGTGATTTCCATGATTGACGAACCCCGGGGTGCGTCTACGTGTCGGTCATCAACACTCGCGGTTTTTGTTGATTCTGACCCGTTTCATGGACTATTACTCACCGTTTTGGGTCCCCGAAGCGATTTCTATAGTAGTTGAACCCCAAAGTGCGCTTACGTGTCGGTCATCAACACTCGCAGTTTTGGCCGATTCTGGCCCGTTTCATGGACTATTACTCACTGTTTTGGGGTCCCGGAGTGGTTTCCACGATTGACGAACCCCGGGGTGCGTCTACGTGTCGGTCATCAACACTCGCGGTTTTTGTTGATTCTGACCCGTTTCGTGGACTATTACTCACCGTTTTGGGGTCCCGAAGCGATTTCTATAGTAGTTGAGCCCCAAAGTGCGCTTACGTGTCGGTCATCAACACTCGCAGATTTGGCCGATTCTGGCCAGTTTCATGGATTATTACTAACTATTTTGGGGTCCCGGAGTGATTTCCACGATTGACGAACCCCGGGGTGCGTCTACGTGTTGGTCATCAACACTCGCGGTTTTTGTCGATTCTGACCCGTTTCATGGACTATTACTCACCGTTTTGGGGTCCCAAAGCGATTTCCATGGTTGTCGAACCCCAAGGTGTGCTTACGCCTTGGTCAGAAGATTAGCGGTTTGGGCCGATTCTCGCCCGCTTCGTGGACTATTACTCATTGTTTTGGGGTCCCGAGTGATTTCCACGCTTGACGAACCCCGGGTGCGCTTCACGTGTTGGTCATCTATACTCGCGTTGTTGTCGATTCTGACCCGCTTCGTGGATTATTAATCACCGCTTTGGGGTCCCAAAGCGATTTCCATGGTTGTCGAACCCCAACATGGGCTTACGTGTTGGTCGAAGACTCGCAGCTTTAGGCCGATTCTCGCCCGCTTTCTTGGACTATTACTCAGTTTTGGGGTCCCAAGTGATTTGCACTATTGACGAACCCCGGGTGCGCTTATATGTCGGTCATCAACACTCACAAGTTTGGCCGGTTCTGGTCCGCTTTGTGCACCATTACTCACCGTTTTGGGGTCCCGGAGCGATTTACACGATTAACGATCCCCGGGATGCGTGTACGTGTCCGTCCTCAACACTCAAAGTTTTGGCCAATTCTGACCCATTTCGTGAACTATTACTCACCGCTTTGGGGTCCCGGCGATTTCTATAGTGGTTGAACCCGAAGTGCGCTTACGTGTCGGTCATCAACACTCGCAGCTTTGGCCGATTCTCGCCCGCTTCATGGACTATTACTCACTGCTTTGGGGTCCCGAGTGATTTCCATGATTGGCATCAACCTCGCGGTTTTTGTCGATTCTACGTGCTTCGGACTATTAATCACCGCTTTGGGTCCCAAACATGGTTTTCAATCCCGGTGTTTTACGTTGATTCAGTTTGATTCCCGCTTCATGGACTATTACTCACCGCTTTGGGGTCCCGGAGTGGTTTCAAGATTGACGAACCCCGGTGCGCTCACGTGTCGGTCATCAACACTCAACGTTTTTGTTGATTCTGACCCGCTTCGTGGACTATTACTCACCGCTTTGGGGTCCCGGCGATTTCTATAGTAGTTGAGCCCCAAAGTGCGCTTACGTGTTCATCATCAACACTCGCAGTTTGGCCGATTCTGGCCGCTTTCATGGATTATTACTAACTATTTTGGGGTCCCGAGTGATTTCCACGATTGATGAACCCCGGTGCGCTTCACGTGTTGGTCATCAACACTCGCGGTTTTGTCGATTCTCGACCCGCTTCATGGACTATTACTCACCGCTTTGGGGTCCCAAAGCGATTTCCATGGTTGTCGAACCCCAAGGTGTGCTTACGCCTTGGTCGTCAAGACTAGCGGTTTGGGCCGATTCTCGCCCGCTTCGTGGACTATTACTCATTGTTTTGGGGTCCCGAGTGATTTCCACGCTTGACGAACCCCGGGTGCGCCCTACGTGTTGGTCATCTATACTCGCGTTTGTTGTCGATTCTGACCTGCTTCGTGGATTATTAATCACCGCTTTGGGGTCCCAAAGCGATTTCCATGGTTGTCGAACCCCAACATGGGCTTACGTGTTGGTCGAAGACTCGCAGCTTTAGGCCGATTCTCGCCCGCTTTTGACTATTACTCAGTTTTGGGGTCCCAAGTGATTTGCACTATTGACGAACCCCGGGTGCGCTTACATGTCGGTCATCAACACTCACAAGTTTGGCCGGTTCTCGTCCGCTTTCGTGCACCATTACTCACCGCTTTGGGGTCCCGAGCGATTTACACGATTAACGATCCTCGGATGCGTGTACGTGTCCGTCCTCAACACTCAAAGTTTTGGCCAATTCTGACCCATTTCGTGAACTATTACTCACCGCTTTGGGGTCCCGGTTATTTCTATAGTGGTTGAACCCGAAGTGCGCTTACGTGTCGGGTCATCAACACTCGCAGTTTTGGCCGATTCTGGCCCGTTTCATGGACTATTACTCACCGCTTTGGGGTCCCGGAGTGATTTCCATGATTGACGAACCCCAAAAAGCGCTTCACGTTGGTCATCGACACTCGCGGTTTTTGTTGATTCTCGCCCGCTTCATGGACTATTACTCACCGCTTTGGGGTCCCGAGTGGTTTCAAGATTGACGAACCCCGGTGCGCTTCACGTGTCGGCCATCAACACTCGCGGTTTTGTTGATTCTCGACCCGCTTCGTGGACTATTACTCACCGCTTTGGGGTCCCGGCGATTTCTATAGTAGTTGAGCCCCAAAGTGCGCTTTACGTGTCCCCGCCATCAACACTCGCAGTTTTGGCCGATTCTGGCCAGTTTCATGGATTATTACTAACTATTTTGGGGTCCCGAGTGATTTCCACGATTGACGAACCCCGGGGTGCGTCTACGTGTTGGTCATCAACACTCGCGGTTTTTGTCGATTCTGACCCGTTTCCTGGACTATTAATCACCGTTTTGAAGTCCCAAAGCGATTTTCATGGTTGTCGAATCCCAAGGTGTGCTTACGTGTTGGTCGTCAAGACTCGCAGTTTGGGCCGATTCTGGCCCGTTTCGTGGACTATTACTCACTGTTTTGGGGTCTCGAAGTGATTTCCACGATTGACGAACCCCAGGGTGCGTCTACGTGTCGGTCTTCAACACTCGCGGTTTTTGTCGATTCTGACCCGTTTCATGGACTATTACTCACCGTTTTGGGGTCCCAAAGCGATTTTCATGGTTGTGGAATCCCAAGGTGTGCTTACGTGTAGGTCGTCAAGACTCGCAGTTTGGGCCGATTCTCGCCCGCTTTCTTGGACTATTACTCGCTTTTTGGTGTCCCGAAGTGATTTCCACGATTGACGATCTCCGGGGAGCGTCTACGTGTCGGTCATCAACACTCGCGGTTTTTGTCGATTCTGACCCATTTCATGGACTATTACTCACCGTTTTGGGGTCCCAAAGCGATTTCCATGGTTGTCGAACCCCAAGGTGTGCTTACGTCTTGGTCGTAAAGACTAGCGGTTTGGGCCGATTCTGGCCCGTTTCGTGGACTATTACTCATTGTTTTGGGGTCCCGGAGTGATTTCCACCTTTGATGAACCCCGTGGTGCGTCTACATGTTGGTCATCTATACTCGCGGTTGTTGTCGATTCTGACCCGTTTCGTGGATTATTAATCACCGTTTTGGGGTCTCAAAGCGATTACCATGGTTGTCGAACCCCAACGTGTGCTTACGTGTTGGTCGTAAAGACTCGCAGTTTAGGCCGATTCTGCCCGCTTTTGACTATTACTCAGTTTTGGGGTCCCAAGTGATTTGCACTATTGACGAACCCCGGGTGCGCTTATATGTCGGTCATCAACACTCACAAGTTTGGCCGGTTCTCGTCCGCTTGCGCACCATTACTCACCGTTTTGGGGCCCCGGAGCGATTTACACGATTAACAATCCCCGGGATGCGTGTACGTGTCCGTCGTCAACACTCAAAGTTTTGGCCAATTCTGACCCATTTCGTGAACTATTACTCACTGTTTGGGGGTCCCGAAGCGATTTCTATAGTAGTTGAACCCGAAAGTGCGCTTACGTGTCGGGTCATCAACACTCGCAGCTTTTGGCCGATTCTCGCCCGTTTCATGGACTATTACTCACTGTTTTGGGGTCCCGGAGTGATTTCCATGATTGACGAACCCCGGGTGCGCTTCACGTGTTGGTCATCAACACTCGCGGTTTTTGTTGATTCTCGACCCGCTTCATGGACTATTACTCACCGCTTTGGGTCCCAAAGCGATTTTCATAGTAGTTGAACCCAAAAGTGCGCTTACGTGTCGGTCATCAACACTCGCAGTTTTGGCCGATTCTGGCCCGTTTCATGGACTATTACTCACTGTTTTGGGGTCCCGGAGTGGTTTCCACGATTGACGAACCCCGGGGTGCGTCTACGTGTCGGTCATCAACACTCGCGGTTTTTGTCGATTCTGACCCGTTTCATGGACTATTACTCACCGTTTTGGGGTCCCAAAGCGATTTCTATGGTAGTTGAATCCCAAGGTGTGCTTACGTGTCGGTCATCAACACTCGCAGCTTTGGCCGATTCTCGCCCGCTTTCATGGACTATTACTCACTATTTTGGGGTCCCGAGTGATTTCCACGATTGATGAACCCGGGTGCGCTTCACGTGTTGGTCATCAACACTCGCGTTTTTGTCGATTCTCGACCCGCTTCATGGACTATTACTCACCGCTTTGGGGTCCCAAAGCGATTTCCATGGTTGTCGAACCCCAAGGTGTGCTTACGCCTTGGTCAGAAGATTAGCGGTTTGGGCCGATTCTCGCCCGCTTCGTGGACTATTACTCATTGTTTTGGGGTCCCGAGTGATTTCCACGCTTGACGAACCCCGGGTGCGCTTCACGTGTTGGTCATCTATACTGCTGTTGTTGTCGATTCTCGACCCGCTTCGTGGATTATTAATCACCGCTTTGGGGTCCCAAAGCGATTTCCATGGTTGTCGAACCCCAACATGGGCTTACGTGTTGGTCGAAGACTCGCAGCTTTAGGCCGATTCTCGCCCGCTTTCTGACTATTACTCAGTTTTGGGGTCCCGAGTGATTTGCACTATTGACGAACCCCGGGTGCGCTTACATGTCGGTCATCAACACTCACAAGTTTGGCCGGTTCTCGTCCGCTTCGTGCACCATTACTCACCGCTTTGGGGTCCCGAGCGATTTACACGATTAACGATCCTCGGATGCGTACGGTCCGTCCTCAACACTCAAAGTTTTGGCCAATTCTCACCCATTTCGTGAACTATTACTCACCGCTTTGGGGTCCCGGCGATTTCTATAGTGGTTGAACCCGAAGTGCGCTTACGGTTTGGTCATCAACACTCGCAGCTTTTGGCCGATTCTCGCCCGCTTTCATGGACTATTACTCACCGTTTTGGGGTCCCGAGTGATTTCCATGATTGACGAACCCCAAATGCGCTTCACGTGTTGGTCATCGACACTCGCGGTTTTTGTTGATTCTCGCCCGCTTCATGGACTATTACTCACCGCTTTGGGGTCCCGAGTGGTTTCACGATTGATTTAACCCCGGTGCGCTTTCACGTGTCGGGTCATCAACACTCGCGGTTTTTGTTGATTCTCACCCGCTTCGTGGACTATTACTCACCGCTTTGGGGTCCCGGCGATTTCTATACTAGTTGAGCCCCAAAGTGCGCTTACGTGTCGGTCATCAACACTCACAGTTTTGGCCGATTCTGGCCAGTTTCATGGATTATTACTAACTATTTTGGGGTCCCGAGTGATTTCCACGATTGACGAACCCCGGGGTGCATCTACGTGTTGGTCATCAACACTCGCGGTTTTTGTCGATTCTGACCCGTTTCCTGGACTATTAATCACCGTTTTGAAGTCCCAAAGCGATTTTCATGGTTTTTGAATCCCAAGGTGTGCTTACGTATTGGTCGTCAAGACTCACAGTTTGGGCCGATTCTGGCCCATTTCGTGGACTATTACTCACTGTTTTGGGGTCTCGAAGTGATTTCCACAATTGACGAACCCCAGGGTGCGTCTACGTGTCGGTCTTCAACACTCGTGGTTTTTGTCTATTCTGGGCCGTTTAATGGACTATTACTCACCGTTTTGGGGTCCCAAAGCAATTTCCATGGTTGTGGAATCCCAAGGTGTGCTTACGTGTAGGTCGTCAAGACTCGCAGTTTGGGCCGATTCTGGCCCGTTTCTTGGACTATTACTCAGTTTTGGTGTCCCGAAGTGATTTCCACGATTGACGATCTCCGGGGAGCGTCTACGTGTCGGTCATCAACACTCGCGGTTTTTGTCGATTCTGACCCATTTCATGGACTATTACTCACCGTTTTGGGGTCCCAAAGCGATTTCCATGGTTGTCGAACCCCAAGGTGTGCTTACGTCTTGGTCGTAAAGACTAGCGGTTTGGGCCGATTCTGGCCCGTTTCGTGGACTATTACTCATTGTTTTGGGGTCCCGGAGTGATTTCCACCTTTGATGAACCCCGGTGCGCTTCTACGTGTTGGTCATCTATACTGCGTTGTTGTCGATTCTCGACCTGCTTTCGTGGATTATTAATCACCGCTTTGGGGTCCCAAAGCGATTTCCATGGTTGTCGAACCCCAACGTGTGCTTACGTGTTGGTCGAAGACTCGCAGTTTAGGCCGATTCTCGCCCGCTTTTTGACTATTACTCAGCTTTTGGGGTCCCAAGTGATTTGCACTATTGACGAACCCCGGGTGCGCTTATATGTCGGTCATCAACACTCACAAGTTTGGCCGGTTCTCGTCCGCTTTCGCACCATTACTCACCGCTTTGGGGTCCCGAGCGATTTACACGATTAACGATCCCCGGATGCGTACGTGTCCGTCGTCAACACTCAAAGTTTTGGCCAATTCTCACCCATTTCGTGAACTATTACTCACCGCTTTGGGGTCCCGGCGATTTCTATAGTAGTTGAACCCGAAGTGCGCTTACGTGTCGGTCATCAACACTCGCAGCTTTTGGCCGATTCTCGCCCGCTTCATGGACTATTACTCACTGCTTTGGGGTCCCGGAGTGATTTCCACGATTGACGAACCCTGGGTGCGCTTCACGTGTTGGTCATCAACACTCGCGTTTTTGTTGATTCTCGACCCGCTTCATGGACTATTAATCACCGCTTTGGGTCCCAAAGCGATTTTCATAGTAGTTGAATCCCAAATTGCGCTTACGTGTTGGTCATCAACACTCGCAGTTTGGCCGATTCTCGCCCGCTTCATGGACTATTACTCACTATTTTGGGGTCTCGGAGTGGTTTCCACGATTGACGAACCCCTGGTGCGCTTCACGTCGGTCTTCAAGGTCTTCAACACTCGCGTTTTTGTCGATTCTGGCCGCTTTCATGGACTATTACTCACCGTTTTGCGGTTCCATAGCGATTTCCGTAGTTGTTGAATCCCAAGGTGTGCTTACGTGTCGGTCATCAACAGTCGCAGTTTTGGCCGATTCTGGCCCGTTTCATGGACAATTACTCATTGTTTTGGGGTCCTAGAGTGATTTCCACGATTGATGAACCCCGGGAGCGCTTCACGTGTTGGTCATCAACACTCGCGTTTTTGTCGATTCTCGACCTGCTTCATGGACTATTACTCACCGCTTTGGGGTCCCAAAGCGATTTCCATGGTTGTCGAACCCCAAGGTGTGCTTACGCCTTGGTCGTCAAGACTAGCGGTTTGGGCCGATTCTCGCCCGCTTCGTGGACTATTACTCATTGTTTTGGGGTCCCGAGTGATTTCCACGCTTGACGAACCCCGGGTGCGCTTCACGTGTTGGTCATCTATACTCAACACTTGTCGATTCTCGACCCGCTTCGTGGATTATTAATCACCGCTTTGGGGTCCCAAAGCGATTTCCATGGTTGTCGAACCCCAACATGTGCTTACGTGTTGGTCGAAGACTCGCAGCTTTAGGCCGATTCTCGCCCGCTTTCTTGACTATTACTCAGTTTTGGGGTCCCGAAGTGATTTGCACTATTGACGAACCCCGGGTGCGCTTACATGTCGGTCATCAACACTCACAAGTTTGGCCGGTTCTCGTCCGCTTTCACCATTACTCACCGCTTTGGGGTCCCAAAGCGATTTACACGATTAACGATCCTCGGATGCGTACGTGTCCGTCCTCAACACTCAAAGTTTTGGCCAATTCTCACCCATTTCGTGAACTATTACTCACCGCTTTGGGGTCCCGGCGATTTCTATAGTAGTTGAACCCGAAGTGCGCTTACGTGTCGGGCCATCAACACTCGCAGCTTTTGGCCGATTCTCGCCCGCTTCATGGACTATTACTCACCGCTTTGGGGTCCCGAGTGATTTCCATGATTGACGAACCCTGGTGCGCTTCACGTGTCGGTCATCGACACTCGCGGTTTTTGTTGATTCTCGACCACGCTTTCATGGACTATTACTCACCGCTTTGGGGTCCCGAGTGGTTTCAACATCAGATTTGGCCGATTCGAACCCTATTACTCACTGCTTTGGTGCGTTTACGATTGTCGGTGCGCTCATCAACACTCGCGGTTTTTGTTGATTCTCACCCGCTTCGTGGACTATTACTCACCGCTTTGGGGTCCCGGCGATTTCTATAGTAGTTGAGCCCCAAAGTGCGCTTTACGTGTCGGGCCATCAACACTCGCAGTTTTGGCCGATTCTCGCCAATTTCATGGATTATTACTAACTATTTTGGGGTCCCGAGTGATTTCCACGATTGATTTAACCCCGGGTGCGCTCACGTGTTGGTCATCAACACTCGCGGTTTTGTCGATTCTCGACCCGCTTCGGACTATTAATCACCGTTTTGAAGTCCCAAAGCGATTTTCATGGTTTTTGAATCCCAAGGTGTGCTTACGTGTAGGTCGTCAAGACTCGCAGTTTGGGCCGATTCTGGCCCATTTCGTGGACTATTACTCACTGTTTTGGGGTCTCAAGTGATTTCACGATTGACGAACCCTGTGGTGCGCTTCACGGTTGGTCTTCAACACTCGTGGTTTTTGTCTATTCTGGCCGCTTAATGGACTATTACTCACTGTTTTGGGGTCCCAAAGCGATTTCCATGGTTGTGGAATCCCAAGGTGTGCTTACGTGTAGGTCGTCAAGACTCGCAGTTTGGGCCGATTCTGGCCCGTTTCTTGGACTATTACTCAGTTTTTGTGTCCCGAAGTGATTTCCACGATTGACGATCTCCGGGGAGCGTCTACGTGTCGGTCATCAACACTCGCGGTTTTTGTCGATTCTGACCCATTTCATGGACTATTACTCACCGTTTTGGGGTCCCAAAGCGATTTCCATGGTTGTCAAACCCCAAGGTGTGCTTACGTCTTGGTCAGAAGATTAGCGGTTTGGGCCGATTCTCGCCCGCTTCGTGGACTATTACTCATTGTTTTGGGGTCCCGAGTGATTTCCACGCTTGATGAACCCCGACGGGTGCGCTTCACGTGTTGGTCATCTATACTCGCGGTTGTTGTCGATTCTGACCCGTTTCGTGGATTATTAATCACCGTTTTGGGGTCTCAAAGCGATTTCCATGGTTGTCGAACCCCAACGTGTGCTTACGTGTTGGTCGTAAAGACTCGCAGTTTAGGCCGATTCTGGCCCGTTTCTTGTACTATTACTCAGTTTTGGGGTCCCGGAGATTTGCACTATTGACGAACCCCGGGTGCGTTTACATGTCGGTCATCAACACTCACAAGTTTGGCCGGTTCTGGTCCGTTTCGTGCACCATTACTCACCGTTTTTGGGTCCCGGAGCGATTTACACGATTAACGATCCCCGGGATGCGTGTACGTGTCCGTCGTCAACACTCAAAGTTTTCGCCAATTCTGACCCATTTCGTGAACTATTACTCACTGTTTTGGGGTCCCGAAGCGATTTCTATAGTAGTTGAACCCGAAAGTGCGCTTACGTGTCGGTCATCAACACTCGCAGTTTTGGCCGATTCTGGCCCGTTTCATGGACTATTACTCACTGTTTTGGGGTCCCGGAGTGATTTCCATGATTGACGAACCCCGGGGTGCGTCTACGTGTCGGTCATCGACACTCGCGGTTTTTGTTGATTCTGACCCGTTTCGTGGACTATTAATCACCGTTTTGGGTCCCAAAGCGATTTCATAGTTTTGAATCCCAAGGTGTGCTTACGTGTCGGTCATCAAGACTCGCAGTTTGGCCGATTCTCGCCCGCTTCATGGACTATTACTCACTATTTTGGGGTCCCGAGTGGTTTCCACGATTGACGAACCCTGGGTGCGCTTCACGTGTCGGTCAAGGTCTTCAACACTCGCGGTTTTGTCGATTCTCGGCCGCTTTCATGGACTATTACTCACCGCTTTGGGGTCCCAAAGCGATTTCCATGGTTGTTGAATCCCAAGGTGTGCTTACGTGTAGGTCATCAACACTCGCAGCTTTGGCCGATTCTCGCCCGCTTTCATGGACTATTACTCACTATTTTGGGGTCCCGAGTGATTTCCACGATTGACGAACCCGGGAGCGCTTCACGTGTTGGTCATCAACACTCGCGTTTTTGTCGATTCTCGACCCGCTTCATGGACTATTACTCACCGCTTTGGGGTCCCAAAGCGATTTCCATGGTTGTCGAACCCCAAGGTGTGCTTACGCCTTGGTCGAAGACTAGCGGTTTGGGCCGATTCTCGCCCGCTTCGTGGACTATTACTCATTGTTTTGGGGTCCCGAGTGATTTCCACGCTTGACGAAACCCGGGTGCGCTTCACGTGTTGGTCATCTATACTCGCGGTTGTTGTCGATTCTTCGACCCGCTTCATGGATTATTAATCACCGCTTTGGGGTCCCAAAGCGATTTCCATGGTTGTCGAACCCCAACATGTGCTTACGTGTTGGTCGAAGACTCGCAGCTTTAGGCCGATTCTCGCCCGCTTTTTGGACTATTACTCAGTTTTGGGGTCCCAAGTGATTTGCACTATTGACGAACCCCGGGTGCGCTTACATGTCGGTCATCAACACTCACAAGTTTGGCCGGTTCTGGTCCATTTCATGCACCATTACTCACCGTTTTGGGGTCCCGGAGCGATTTACACGATTAACGATCCCCGGGATGCGTGTACGTGTCCGTCGTCAACACTCAAAGTATTCGCCAATTCTGACCCATTTCGTGAACTATTACTCACTGTTTTGGGGTCCCGAAGCGATTTCTATAGTAGTTGAACCCGAAAGTGCGCTTACGTGTTGGTCATCAACACTCGCAGTTTTGGCCGATTCTGGCCCGTTTCATGGACTATTACTCATTGTTTTGGGGTCCCGGAGTGATTTCCACGATTGACGAACCCCGGTGCGCTTACGCACGGTCATCGACACTCGCGTTTTTGTTGATTCTATTTCGTGGACTATTACTCACCGCTTTGGGTCAACATTTCTATAGTTTTTGCGCTACGTGGTTCTCAACATCATGGATTTGGCCGATTCTCGCCCGCTTCATGGACTATTACTCACCGCTTTGGGGTCCCGAGTGGTTTCACGATTGACGAACCCCGGTGCGCTTCACGTGTCGGTCATCAACACTCGCGTTTTTGTTGATTCTCGACCCGCTTCGTGGACTATTACTCACCGTTTTGGGGCCCCGAAGCGATTTCTATAGTAGTTGAGCCCCAAAGTGCGCTTACGTGTCGGTCATCAACACTCGCAGTTTTGGCCGATTCTGGCCAATTTCATGGATTATTACTAACTATTTTGGGGTCCCGGAGTGATTTCCACGATTGATTTAACCCCGGTGCGCTTCACGTGTTGGTCATCAACACTCGCGGTTTTTGTCGATTCTGACCCGTTTCCTGGACTATTAATCACCGTTTTGAAGTCCCAAAGCGATTTTCATGGTTTTTGAATCCCAAGGTGTGCTTACGTATTGGTCGTCAAGACTCACAGTTTGGGCCGATTCTGGCCCATTTCGTGGACTATTACTCACTGTTTTGGGGTCTCGAAGTGATTTCCACAATTGACGAACCCTGTGGTGCGCTTCACGTGTTTGGTCTTCAACACTCGTGGTTTTGTCTATTCTGGGCCGTTTAATGGACTATTACTCACCGTTTTGGGGTCCCAAAGCAATTTCCATGGTTGTGGAATCCCAAGGTGTGCTTACGTGTAGGTCGTCAAGACTCGCAGTTTGGGCCGATTCTGGCCCATTTCTTGGACTATTACTCAGTTTTGGTGTCCCGAAGTGATTTCCACGATTGACGATCTCCGGGGAGCGTCTACGTGTCGGTCATCAACACTCGCGGTTTTTGTCGATTCTGACCCATTTCATGGACTATTACTCACCATTTATGGGTCCCAAAGCGATTTCCATGGTTGTCAAACCCCAAGGTGTGCTTACGCCTTGGTCAGAAGATTAGCGGTTTGGGCCGATTCTCGCCCGCTTCGTGGACTATTACTCATTGTTTTGGGGTCCCGAGTGATTTCCACGCTTGATGAACCCCGGTGCGCTTACGTGTTGGTCATCTATACTGCGTTGTTGTCGATTCTGACCGCTTCGTGGATTATTAATCACCGCTTTGGGGTCCCAAAGCGATTTCCATGGTTGTCGAACCCCAACGTGTGCTTACGTGTTGGTCGAAGACTCGCAGTTTAGGCCGATTCTCGCCCGCTTTTTGACTATTACTCAGCTTTTGGGGTCCCGGTGATTTGCACTATTGACGAACCCCGGTGCGCTTACATGTCGGTCATCAACACTCACAAGTTTGGCCGGTTCTGGTCCGCTTGCTTTCGCACCATTACTCACCGCTTTTGGGGTCCCGAGCGATTTACACGATTAACGATCCCCGGATGCGGTACGTGTCCGTCGTCAACACTCAAAGTTTTCGCCAATTCTGACCCATTTCGTGAACTATTACTCACCGCTTTGGGGTCCCGGCGATTTCTATAGTAGTTGAACCCGAAGTGCGCTTACGTGTTTGGCCATCAACACTCGCAGCTTTGGCCGATTCTCGCCCGCTTCATGGACTATTACTCACCGCTTTGGGGTCCCGGAGTGATTTCCACGATTGACGAACCCTGGGTGCGCTTCACGTGTTGGTCATCAACACTCGCGGTTTTTGTCGATTCTCGACCCGCTTCATGGACTATTAATCACCGCTTTGGGTCCCAAAGCGATTTTCATAGTTTTGAATCCCAAGGTGTGCTTACGTGTTGGTCGTCAAGACTCGCAGTTTGGGCCGATTCTGGCCCGTTTCGTGGACTATTACTCACTATTTTGGGGTCTCGAAGTCATTTCCACGATTGACGAACCCTAGGGTGCGTCTACGTGTCGGTCTTCAAGGTCTTCAACACTCGCGGTTTCTGTTAATTCTGGGCCGTTTCATGGACTATTACTCACTGTTTTGGGGTCCCAAAGCGATTTCCATGGTTGTGGAATCCCAAGGTGTTCTTACGTGTAGGTCATCAACACTCGCAGTTTTGGCCGATTCTGGCCCGTTTCATGGACTATTACTCATTGTTTTGGGGTCCCGGAGTGATTTCCACGATTGACGAACCACGGGATGCGTCTACGTGTTGGTCATCAACACTCGCGGTTTTTGTCGATTCTGACCCGTTTCCTGGACTATTACTCACCGCTTTGGGGTCCCAAAGCGATTTCCATGGTTGTCGAACCCCAAGGTGTGCTTACGCCTTGGTCGAAGACTAGCGGTTTGGGCCGATTCTCGCCCGCTTTCGTGGACTATTACTCATTGTTTTGGGGTCCCGAGTGATTTCCACGCTTGACGAACCCCGGGTGCGCTTCACGTGTTGGTCATCTATACTCGCTGTTGTTGTCGATTCTGACCCGCTTTCGTGGATTATTAATCACCGCTTTGGGGTCCCAAAGCGATTTCCATGGTTGTCGAACCCCAACGTGTGCTTACGTGTTGGTCGAAGACTCGCAGCTTTAGGCCGATTCTCGCCCGCTTTTTGACTATTACTCAGTTTTGGGGTCCCAAGTGATTTGCACTATTGACGAACCCCGGGAGCGCTTACATGTCGGTCATCAACACTCACAAGTTTGGCCGGTTCTCGTCCGCTTTCGGCACCATTACTCACCGCTTTGGGGTCCCGAGCGATTTACACGATTAACGATCCCCGGATGCGCTTACGCGGTCCGTCCTCAACACTCAAAGTTTTGGCCAATTCTGACCCATTTCGTGAACTATTACTCACCGCTTTGGGGTCCCGGCGATTTCTATAGTAGTTGAACCCGAAGTGCGCTTACGTGTTGGCCATCAACACTCGCAGCTTTGGCCGATTCTCGCCCGCTTCATGGACTATTACTCACCGCTTTGGGGTCCCGGAGTGATTTCCATGATTGATTTAACCCGGGTGCGCGCTTCACGTGTCGGTCATCGACACTCGCGGTTTTTGTTGATTCTCACCCGCTTCATGGACTATTACTCACCGCTTTGGGGTCCCGGAGTGATTTCCATAGATTTGAACCCAAATTGCGCTTACGGTGGTCATCAACACTCACAGATGCGCTATTACTCACGCTTTGGGGTCCCGGTCATCAACATCAACACTCGCGGTTTTTGTTGATTCTCGACCCGCTTCGTGGACTATTACTCACCGCTTTGGGGTCCCGGCGATTTCTATAGTAGTTGAGCCCCAAAGTGCGCTTTACGTGTCGGCCATCAACACTCGCAGCTTTGGCCGATTCTCGCCGCTTTCATGGATTATTACTAACTATTTTGGGGTCCCGAGTGATTTCCACGATTGACGAACCCCGGGTGCGCTTCACGTGTTGGTCATCAACACTCGCGGTTTTTGTCGATTCTCGACCCGCTTCGGGACTATTAATCACCGCTTTGAAGTCCCAAAGCGATTTTCATGGTTGTCGAATCCCAAGGTGTGCTTACGTGTTGGTCGTCAAGACTCGCAGCTTTGGGCCGATTCTCGCCCGCTTTCGTGGACTATTACTCACTGTTTTGGGGTCTCAAGTGATTTCCACGATTGACGAACCCTGTGGTGCGCTTCACGTGTCGGTCTTCAACACTCGCGGTTTTTGTCTATTCTGGGCCGCTTTCATGGACTATTACTCACCGCTTTGGGGTCCCAAAGCGATTTCCATGGTTGTGGAATCCCAAGGTGTGCTTACGTAGGTCATCAAGACTCGCAGCTTGGGCCGATTCTCGCCCGCTTTCTTGACTATTACTCAGCTTTTGGTGTCCCGAGTGATTTCCACGATTGACGATCTCCGGGAGCGCTTACGTGTCGGTCATCAACACTCGCGTTTTTGTCGATTCTCGACCCATTTCATGGACTATTACTCACCGCTTTGGGGTCCCAAAGCGATTTCCATGGTTGTCGAACCCCAAGGTGTGCTTACGCCTTGGTCAGAAGATTAGCGGTTTGGGCCGATTCTCGCCCGCTTCGTGGACTATTACTCATTGTTTTGGGGTCCCGAGTGATTTCCACGCTTGATGAACCCCGGGTGCGCTTCACGTGTTGGTCATCTATACTCGCGTTGTTGTCGATTCTCGACCCGCTTCATGGATTATTAATCACCGCTTTGGGGTCCCAAAGCGATTTCCATGGTTGTCGAACCCCAACGTGCTGCTTACGTGTTGGTCGAAGACTCGCAGTTTAGGCCGATTCTCGCCCGCTTTTGACTATTACTCAGCTTTTGGGGTCCCGGTGATTTGCACTATTGACGAACCCCGGGTGCGCTTATATGTCGGTCATCAACACTCACAAGTTTGGCCGGTTCTCGTCCGCTTGCACCATTACTCACCGCTTTGGGGTCCCGAGCGATTTACACGATTAACGATCCCCGGATGCGGTACGTGTCCGTCGTCAACACTCAAAGTTTTGGCCAATTCTGACCCATTTCGTGAACTATTACTCACTGTTTTGGGGTCCCGAAGCGATTTCTATAGTAGTTGAACCCGAAAGTGCGCTTACGTGTCGGTCATCAACACTCGCAGTTTTGGCCGATTCTGGCCCGTTTCATGGACTATTACTCACTGTTTTGGGGTCCCGGAGTGATTTCCATGATTGACGAACCCCAGGTGCGCTTCACGTGTTTGGTCATCGACACTCGCGGTTTTTGTTGATTCTGACCCGTTTCATGGACTATTACTCACCGTTTTGGGTCCCGAAGCGATTTCTATAGTAGTTGAACCCCAAATTGCGCTTACGTGTCGGTCATCAACACTCGCAGATTTGGCCGATTCTGGCCCGTTTCATGGACTATTACTCACTGTTTTGGGGTCCCGAGTGGTTTCCACGATTGACGAACCCTCGGTGCGCTTCACGGTGTCGGTCATCAACACTCGCGGTTTTTGTTGATTCTGACCCGTTTCGTGGACTATTACTCACCGTTTTGGGGTCCCGAAGCGATTTCTATAGTAGTTGAGCCCCAAAGTGCGCTTACGTGTCAGTCATCAACACTCGCAGTTTTGGCCGATTCTGGCCAGTTTCATGGATTATTACTAACTTTTTTGGGGTCCCGAGTGATTTCCACGATTGACGAACCCCGGGGTGCGTCTACGTGTTGGTCATCAACACTCGCGGTTTTTGTCGATTCTGACCCGTTTCCTGGACTATTAATCACCATTTTGAAGTCCCAAAGCGATTTCCATGGTTGTCGAATCCCAAGGTGTGCTTACGTGTTGGTCGTCAAGACTCGCAGTTTGGGCCGATTCTGGCCCGTTTCGTGGACTATTACTCACTGTTTTGGGGTCTCGAAGTGATTTCCACGATTGACGAACCCTGGGTGCGCTTCACGTGTTGGTCTTCAACACTCGCGGTTTCTGTCAATTCTGGGCCGTTTCATGGACTATTACTCACTGTTTTGGGGTCCCAAAGCGATTTCCATGGTTGTGGAATCCCAAGGTGTGCTTACGTAGGTCGTCAAGACTCGCAGCTTGGGGCGATTCTCGCCCGCTTTTTGACTATTACTCGCTTTTGGTGTCCCGAGTGATTTCCACGATTGACGATCTCCGGGAGCGCTTCACGGTCGGTCATCAACACTCGCGTTTTTGTCGATTCTGACCCATTTCATGGACTATTACTCACCGCTTTGGGGTCCCAAAGCGATTTCCATGGTTGTCGAACCCCAAGGTGTGCTTACGCCTTGGTCAGAAGATTAGCGGTTTGGGCCGATTCTCGCCCGCTTCGTGGACTATTACTCATTGTTTTGGGGTCCCGAGTGATTTCCACGCTTGATGAACCCCGGGTGCGCTTCACGTGTTGGTCATCTATACTCGCACCGTTGTTGTCGATTCTGACCTGCTTCGTGGATTATTAATCACCGCTTTGGGGTCCCAAAGCGATTTCCATGGTTGTCGAACCCCAACGTGTGCTTACGTGTTGGTCGAAGACTCGCAGTTTAGGCCGATTCTCCCGCTTTCTTGGACTATTACTCAGCTTTTGGGGTCCCGGTGATTTGCACTATTGACGAACCCCGGGTGCGCTTACATGTCGGTCATCAACACTCACAAGTTTGGCCGGTTCTCGTCCGCTTTCACCACCATTACTCACCGCTTTGGGGTCCCGAGCGATTTACACGATTAACGATCCCCGGATGCGTACGCGGTCCGTCATCAACACTCAAAGTTTTGGCCAATTCTGACCCATTTCGTGAACTATTACTCACCGCTTTGGGGTCCCGGCGATTTCTATAGTAGTTGAACCCGAAGTGCGCTTACGTGTCGGTCATCAACACTCGCAGTTTTGGCCGATTCTGGCCCGTTTCATGGACTATTACTCACTGTTTTGGGGTCCCGAGTGATTTCCACGATTGACGAACCCCGGGGTGCGTTTCACGTGTTGGTCATCAACACTCGCGGTTTTTGTTGATTCTCGACCCGCTTCATGGACTATTAATCACCGCTTTGGGTCCCAAAGCGATTTTCATGGTTTTCAATCCCAAGGTGCGCTTACGTGTTGGTCATCAAGACTCGCAGCTTTGGCCGATTCTCGCCCGCTTCATGGACTATTACTCACTATTTTGGGGTCTCGAGTGATTTCCACGATTGACGAACCCTGGGTGCGCTTCACGTGTCGGTCATCAACACTCGCGGTTTTTGTCATTTCGGGCCGCTTTCATGGACTATTACTCACCGCTTTGGGGTCCCAAAGCGATTTCCATGGTTGTGGAATCCCAAGGTGTGCTTACGGTAGGTCATCAAGACTCGCAGCTTTGGCCGATTCTCGCCCGCTTCATGGACTATTACTCAGCTTTTGGTGTCCCGAGTGATTTCCACGATTGACGATCTCCGGGAGCGCTTCACGTGTTGGTCATCAACACTCGCGGTTTTTGTCGATTCTCGACCTGCTTCATGGACTATTACTCACCGCTTTGGGGTCCCAAAGCGATTTCCATGGTTGTCGAACCCCAAGGTGTGCTTACGCCTTGGTCAGAAGATTAGCGGTTTGGGCCGATTCTCGCCCGCTTCATGGACTATTACTCATTGTTTTGGGGTCCCGGAGTGATTTCCACCTTTGACGAACCCCGGTGCGCTTCACGTGTTGGTCATCTATACTCGCGGTTGTTGTCGATTCTGACCGGTTTCGTGGATTATTAATCACCAGTTTGGGGTCCCAAAGCGATTTCCATGGTTGTCGAACCCCAACGTGTGCTTACGTGTTGGTCGAAGACTCGCAGCTTTAGGCCGATTCTCGCCCGCTTTCTTGACTATTACTCAGCTTTTGGGGTCCCGGTGATTTGCACTATTGATTTACCCCGGGGTGCGTTTACATGTCGGTCATCAACACTCACAAGTTTGGCCGGTTCTGGTCCGCTTTCATGCACCATTACTCACCGCTTTGGGGTCCTGAGCGATTTACACGATTAACGATCCCCGGATGCGTACGTGTCCGTCCTCAACACTCAAAGTTTTGGCCAATTCTGACCCATTTCGTGAACTATTACTCACCGCTTTGGGGTCCCGGCGATTTCTATAGTAGTTGAACCCGAAGTGCGCTTACGGTCGGGCCATCAACACTCGCAGCTTTGGCCGATTCTCGCCCGCTTCATGGACTATTACTCACCGCTTTGGGGTCCCGAGTGATTTCCATGATTGACGAACCCCGGTGCGCTTCACGTGTTGGTCATCGACACTCGCGGTTTTTGTTGATTCTGACCCGCTTCGTGGACTATTACTCACCGCTTTGGGTCCCGGGCCCAAGATTTCTATAGTAGTTGAACCCCAAATTGCGCTTTACGTGTTGAGGTCCATCAACACTCGCATTTGGCCGATTCTCGCCCGCTTCATGGACTATTACTCACTATTTTGGGGTCCCGAGTGATTTCCACGATTGACGAACCCCGGTGCGCTTCACGTGTTGGTCATCAACACTCGCGTTTTTGTTGATTCTCGACTATTACTCACCGCTTTTCGTGGACTATTACTCACCGCTTTTGGGGGTCCCGATTGACGAACCTCGCGCTTTCTATAGTAGTTGAGCCCCACTATTACTCACCGCTTTGGGGTCCCGGCGATTATTTCTATAGTAGTTGAGCCCGCGCTTTACGGTTTGTCATCAACACTCGCAGTTTTGGCCGATTCTTGCCAGTTTCATGGATTATTACTAACTATTTTGGGGTCCCGGAGTGATTTCCACGATTGACGAACCCCGGGGTGCGTCTACGTGTTGGTCATCAACACTCGCGGTTTTTGTCGATTCTGACCCGTTTCCTGGACTATTAATCACCGTTTTGAAGTCCCAAAGCGATTTCCATGGTTGTCAAATCCCAAGGTGTGCTTACGTATTGGTCGTAAAGACTAGCGGTTTGGTCCGATTCTGGCCCATTTCGTGGACTATTACTCACTGTTTTGGGGTCTCGAAGTGATTTCCACAATTGACGAACCCCAGGGTGCGTCTACGTGTCGGTCTTCAACACTCGTGGTTTTTGTCTATTCTGGGCCGTTTAATGGACTATTACTCACCGTTTTGGGGTCCCAAAGCAATTTCCATGGTTGTGGAATCCCAAGGTGTGCTTACGTGTAGGTCGTCAAGACTCGCAGTTTGGGCCGATTCTGGCCCGTTTCTTGGACTATTACTCAGTTTTGGTGTCCCGAAGTGATTTCCACGATTGACGATCTCCGGGGAGCGTCTACGTGTCGGTCATCAACACTTGCGGTTTTGTCGATTCTGACCCATTTCATGGACTATTACTCACCGTTTATGGGTCCCAAAGCGATTTCCATGGTTGTCGAACCCCAAGGTGTGCTTACGCCTTGGTCAGAAGATTAGCGGTTTGGGCCGATTCTCGCCCGCTTCGTGGACTATTACTCATTGTTTTGGGGTCCCGAGTGATTTCCACGCTTGATGAACCCCGGTGCGCTTCACGTGTTGGTCATCTATACTCGCTGTTGTTGTCGATTCTCGACCTGCTTTCGTGGATTATTAATCACCGCTTTGGGGTCCCAAAGCGATTTCCATGGTTGTCGAACCCCAACGTGTGCTTACGTGTTGGTCGAAGACTCGCAGCTTTAGGCCGATTCTCGCCCGCTTTTGGACTATTACTCAGTTTTGGGGTCCCGAAGTGATTTGCACTATTGACGAACCCCGGGGTGCGTTTACATGTCGGTCATCAACACTCACAAGTTTGGCCGGTTCTGGTCCGTTTCGTGCACCATTACTCACCGTTTTTGGGTCCCGGAGCGATTTACACGATTAACGATCCCCGGGATGCGTGTACGTGTCCGTCGTCAACACTCAAAGTATTCGCCAATTCTGACCCATTTCGTGAACTATTACTCACTGTTTTGGGGTCCCGAAGCGATTTCTATAGTAGTTGAACCCGAAAGTGCGCTTACGTGTCGGTCATCAACACTCGCAGTTTTGGCCGATTCTGGCCCGTTTCATGGACTATTACTCACTGTTTTGGGGTCCCGGAGTGATTTCCACGATTGACGAACCCCGGGGTGCGTCTACGTGTTGGTCATCAACACTCGCGGTTTTTGTCGATTCTCGACCCGCTTCGGACTATTAATCACCGTTTTGAAGTCCCAAAGCGATTTTCATGGTTTTCGAATCCCAAGGTGTGCTTACGTGTTGGTCGTCAAGACTCGCAGTTTGGGCCGATTCTGGCCCGTTTCATGGACTATTACTCACTATTTTGGGGTCTCGAAGTCATTTCCACGATTGACGAACCCCAGGGTGCGTCTACGTGTCGGTCTTCAAGGTCTTCAACACTCGCGGTTTCTGTCAATTCTGGGCCGTTTCATGGACTATTACTCACTGTTTTGGGGTCCCAAAGCGATTTCCATGGTTGTGGAATCCCAAGGTGTGCTTACGTGTAGGTCATCAAGACTCGCAGTTTGGGCCGATTCTGGCCCGTTTCTTGGACTATTACTCAGTTTTGGTGTCCCGAGTGATTTCCACGATTGACGATCTCCGGGAGCGCTTCACGTGTTGGTCATCAACACTCGCGGTTTTTGTCGATTCTCGACCCGCTTCATGGACTATTACTCACCGCTTTGGGGTCCCAAAGCGATTTCCATGGTTGTCGAACCCCAAGGTGTGCTTACGCCTTGGTCAGAAGATTAGCGGTTTGGGCCGATTCTCGCCCGCTTCATGGACTATTACTCATTGTTTTGGGGTCCCGAGTGATTTCCACGCTTGATTTAACCTCGGGTGCGCGCTTACGCTTTGGTCATCTATACTGCGTTGTTGTCGATTCTCACCCGCTTCGTGGATTATTAATCACCGCTTTGGGGTCCCAAAGCGATTTCCATGGTTGTCGAACCCCAACGTGTGCTTACGTGTTGGTCGAAGACTCGCAGCTTTGGCCGATTCTCGCCCGCTTTTTGACTATTACTCAGTTTTGGGGTCCCAAGTGATTTGCACTATTGACGAACCCCGGGTGCGCTTACATGTCGGTCATCAACACTCACAAGTTTGGCCGGTTCTCGTCCGCTTGCACCATTACTCACCGCTTTGGGGTCCCGAGCGATTTACACGATTAACGATCCCCGGATGCGGTACGTGTCCGCTGTCAACACTCAAAGTTTTGGCCAATTCTGACCCATTTCGTGAACTATTACTCACCGCTTTGGGGTCCCGGCCGATTTCTATAGTAGTTGAACCCGAAGTGCGCTTACGTGTCGGCCATCAACACTCGCAGCTTTTGGCCGATTCTCGCCCGCTTCATGGACTATTACTCACCGCTTTGGGGTCCCGAGTGATTTCCATGATTGACGAACCCTGGTGCGCTTCACGTGTTCGGCCATCGACACTCGCGGTTTTTGTTGATTCTCGACCCGCTTCGTGGACTATTACTCACCGCTTTGGGTCCCCGCGATTTCTATAGTAGTTGAACCCCAAATTGCGCTTACGTGTCGGTCATCAACACTCATGGATTTGGCCGATTCTCGCCCGCTTCATGGACTATTACTCACCGCTTTGGGGTCCCGAGTGGTTTCCACGATTGACGAACCCCGGGTGCGCTTACGTGTCGGTCATCAACACTCGCGTTTTTGTTGATTCTCGACCCGCTTCGTGGACTATTACTCACCGCTTTGGGGTCCCGGCGATTTCTATAGTAGTTGAGCCCCAAAGTGCGCTTACGTGTTTGGTCATCAACACTCGCAGCTTTGGCCGATTCGCCCGCTTCATGGATTATTACTAACTATTTTGGGGTCCCGAGTGATTTCCACGATTGATTTAACCCCGGGTGCGCTTCACGTGTTGGTCATCAACACTCGCGGTTTTTGTCGATTCTGACCCGTTTCCTGGACTATTAATCACCGTTTTGAAGTCCCAAAGCGATTTCCGTGGTTGTCAAATCCCAAGGTGTGCTTACGTATTGGTCGTAAAGACTAGCGGTTTGGTCCGATTCTGGCCCATTTCGTGGACTATTACTCACTGTTTTGGGGTCTCGAAGTGATTTCCACAATTGACGAACCCTGTGGTGCGCTTCACGGTTTGTCTTCAACACTCGTGGTTTTTGTCTATTCTGGGCCGTTTAATGGACTATTACTCACCGTTTTGGGGTCCCAAAGCAATTTCCATGGTTGTGGAATCCCAAGGTGTGCTTACGTGTAGGTCGTCAAGACTCGCAGTTTGGGCCGATTCTGGCCCATTTCTTGGACTATTACTCAGTTTTGGTGTCCCGAAGTGATTTCCACGATTGACGATCTCCGGGGAGCGTCTACGTGTCGGTCATCAACACTTGCGGTTTTGTCGATTCTGACCCATTTCATGGACTATTACTCACCGTTTATGGGTCCCAAAGCGATTTCCATGGTTGTCGAACCCCAAGGTGTGCTTACGTCTTGGTCGTAAAGACTAGCGGTTTGGGCCGATTCTGGCCCGTTTCGTGGACTATTACTCATTGTTTTGGGGTCCCGGAGTGATTTCCACCTTTGACGAACCCCGGGGTGCGTCTACATGTTGGTCATCTATACTCGCGGTTGTTGTCGATTCTGACCCGTTTCATGGATTATTAATCACCATTTTGGGGTCTCAAAGCGATTACCATGGTTGTCGAACCCCAACGTGTGCTTACGTGTTGGTCGTAAAGACTCGTAGTTTAGGCCGATTCTGGCCCGTTTCTTGTACTATTACTCAGCTTTTGGGGTCCCAAGTGATTTGCACTATTGACGAACCCCGGGTGCGCTACATGTCGGTCATCAACACTCACAAGTTTGGCCGGTTCTCGTCCGCTTGCGCACCATTACTCACCGCTTTTGGGTCCCGAGCGATTTACACGATTAACGATCCTCGGATGCGCTTACGTGTCCGTCGTCAACACTCAAAGTATTCGCCAATTCTGACCCATTTCGTGAACTATTACTCACTGTTTTGGGGTCCCGAAGCGATTTCTATAGTAGTTGAACCCGAAAGTGCGCTTACGTGTCGGTCATCAACACTCGCAGTTTTGGCCGATTCTGGCCCGTTTCATGGACTATTACTCACTGTTTTGGGGTCCCGGAGTGATTTCCACGATTGACGAACCCCGGGGTGCGTCTACGTGTTGGTCATCAACACTCGCGGTTTTTGTCGATTCTGACCCGTTTCCTGGACTATTAATCACCGTTTTGAAGTCCCAAAGCGATTTTCATGGTTTTCGAATCCCAAGGTGTGCTTACGTGTTGGTCGTCAAGACTCGCAGTTTGGGCCGATTCTGGCCCGTTTCGTGGACTATTACTCACTATTTTGGGGTCTCGAAGTCATTTCCACGATTGACGAACCCCAGGGTGCGTCTACGTGTCGGTCTTCAAGGTCATCAACACTCGCGGTTTCTGTCAATTCTGGGTCGTTTCATGGACTATTACTCACTGTTTTGGGGTCCCAAAGCGATTTCCATGGTTGTGGAATCCCAAGGTGTGCTTACGTGTAGGTCATCAAGACTCGCAGTTTGGGCCGATTCTGGCCCGTTTCTTGGACTATTACTCAGTTTTGGTGTCCCGAGGTGATTTCCACGATTGACGATCTCCGGGAGCGCTTACGTGTCGGGTCATCAACACTCATGGTTTTTGTCGATTCTCGACCTGCTTCATGGACTATTACTCACCGCTTTGGGGTCCCAAAGCGATTTCCATGGTTGTCGAACCCCAAGGTGTGCTTACGCCTTGGTCGAAGACTAGCGGTTTGGGCCGATTCTCGCCCGCTTCATGGACTATTACTCATTGTTTTGGGGTCCCGAGTGATTTCCACGCTTGACTTAACCCCGGGTGCGCTTCACGCTTTTGGTCATCTATACTGCGTTGTTGTCGATTCTCGACCCGCTTTCGTGGATTATTAATCACCGCTTTGGGGTCCCAAAGCGATTTCCATGGTTGTCGAACCCCAACGTGTGCTTACGTGTTGGTCGAAGACTCGCAGCTTTGGCCGATTCTCGCCCGCTTTTGACTATTACTCAGTTTTGGGGTCCCGAAGTGATTTGCACTATTGACGAACCCCGGGGTGCGTTTACATGTCGGTCATCAACACTCACAAGTTTGGCCGGTTCTGGTCCGTTTCGTGCACCATTACTCACCGTTTTGGGGTCCCGGAGCGATTTACACGATTAACGATCCCCGGGATGCGTGTACGTGTCCGTCGTCAACACTCAAAGTTTTGGCCAATTCTGACCCATTTCGTGAACTATTACTCACCGTTTCGGGGTCCCGAACCGATTTCTATAGTAGTTGAACCCGAAAGTGCGCTTACGTGTCGGTCATCAACACTCGCAGTTTTGGCCGATTCAGGCCCGTTTCATGGACTATTACTCACTGTTTTGGGGTCCCGGAGTGATTTCCATGATTGACGAACCCTGGTGCGCTTCACGGTTTGGCCATCGACACTCGCGGTTTTGTTGATTCTGACCCGCTTCGTGGACTATTACTCACCGCTTTGGGTCCCCGCGATTTCTATAGTAGTTGAACCCCAAATTGCGCTTTACGTGTTTGGTCATCAACACTCATGGATTTGGCCGATTCTCGCCCGCTTCATGGACTATTACTCACTGCTTTTGGGGTCCCGAGTGGTTTCCACGATTGACGAACCCCGGGTGCGCTTCACGTGTCGGTCATCAACACTCGCGGTTTTTGTTGATTCTCGACCCGCTTCGTGGACTATTACTCACCGCTTTGGGGTCCCGGTTATTTCTATAGTAGTTGAGCCCCAAAGTGCGCTTTACGTGTCGGGCCATCAACACTCGCAGTTTTGGCCGATTCTCGCCAGCTTTCATGGATTATTACTAACTATTTTGGGGTCCCGAGTGATTTCCACGATTGACGAACCCTGGTGCGCTTCACGTGTTGGTCATCAACACTCGCGGTTTTGTCGATTCTCGACCCGCTTCGGGACTATTAATCACCGCTTTGAAGTCCCAAAGCGATTTCCATGGTTGTCAAATCCCAAGGTGTGCTTACGATTGGTCGTCAAGACTAGCGGTTTGGTCCGATTCGCCCATTTCGTGGACTATTACTCACTGCTTTGGGGTCTCAAGTGATTTCCACAATTGACGAACCCTGTGGTGCGCTTCACGGTCGGTCTTCAACACTCGTGGTTTTTGTCTATTCTGGGCCGCTTAATGGACTATTACTCACCGCTTTGGGGTCCCAAAGCAATTTCATGGTTGTGGAATCCCAAGGTGTGCTTACGTAGGTCGTCAAGACTCGCAGCTTGGGCCGATTCTCGCCCGCTTTCTTGACTATTACTCAGCTTTTGGTGTCCCGGTGATTTCCACGATTGACGATCTCCGGGAGCGTCTACGTGTCGGTCATCAACACTCGCGGTTTTTGTCGATTCTGACCCATTTCATGGACTATTACTCACCGTTTTGGGGTCCCAAAGCGATTTCCATGGTTGTCGAACCCCAAGGTGTGCTTACGCCTTGGTCAGAAGATTAGCGGTTTGGGCCGATTCTGGCCCGTTTCGTGGACTATTACTCATTGTTTTGGGGTCCCGGAGTGATTTCCACCTTTGACGAACCCCGGGGTGCGTCTACATGTTGGTCATCTATACTCGCGGTTGTTGTCGATTCTCGACCTGCTTCATGGATTATTAATCACCGCTTTGGGGTCTCAAAGCGATTTCCATGGTTGTCGAACCCCAACGTGTGCTTACGTGTTGGTCGAAGACTCGCAGTTTAGGCCGATTCTCCCCCGCTTTTGACTATTACTCAGCTTTTGGGGTCCCAAGTGATTTGCACTATTGACGAACCCCGGGTGCGCTTATATGTCGGTCATCAACACTCACAAGTTTGGCCGTTCTCGTCCGCTTGCACCATTACTCACCGTTTTTGGGTCCCGGAGCGATTTACACGATTAACGATCCCCGGGATGCGTGTACGTGTCCGTCGTCAACACTCAAAGTATTCGCCAATTCTGACCCATTTCGTGAACTATTACTCACTGTTTTGGGGTCCCGAAGCGATTTCTATAGTAGTTGAACCCGAAAGTGCGCTTACGTGTCGGTCATCAACACTCGCAGTTTTGGCCGATTCTGGCCCGTTTCATGGACTATTACTCACTGTTTTGGGGTCCCGGAGTGATTTCCACGATTGACGAACCCCGGGGTGCGTCTACGTGTTGGTCATCAACACTCGCGGTTTTTGTCGATTCTGACCCGTTTCCTGGACTATTAATCACCGTTTTCAAGTCCCAAAGCGATTTTCATGGTTTTCGAATCCCAAGGTGTGCTTACGTGTTGGTCATCAAGACTCGCAGTTTGGGCCGATTCTGGCCCGTTTCGTGGACTATTACTCACTATTTTGGGGTCTCGGTCATTTCCACGATTGACGAACCCTGTGGTGCGCTTCACGGTTGGTCTTCAAGGTCATCAACACTCGCGTTTTTGTCAATTCTGGGCGCTTTCATGGACTATTACTCACCGCTTTGGGGTCCCAAAGCGATTTCCATGGTTGTGGAATCCAAGGTGTGCTTACGTAGGTCATCAAGACTCGCAGCTTTGGCCGATTCTCGCCCGCTTTTGGACTATTACTCACTTTTTGGTGTCCCGAGGTGATTTCCACGATTGACGATCCCGGGGAGCGCTTCACGTGTCGGGTCATCAACACTCGCGTTTTTGTCGATTCTCACCCGCTTCATGGACTATTACTCACCGCTTTGGGGTCCCAAAGCGATTTCCATGGTTGTCGAACCCCAAGGTGTGCTTACGCCTTGGTCGAAGAAGACTAGCGGTTTGGGCCGATTCGCCCGCTTCATGGACTATTACTCATTGTTTTGGGGTCCCGAGTGATTTCCACGCTTGACGAACCCCGGGTGCGCTTACGTGTTGGTCATCTATACTCGCGTTGTTGTCGATTCTGACCCATTTCGTGGATTATTAATCACCGCTTTGGGGTCCCAAAGCGATTTCCATGGTTGTCGAACCCCAACGGTGCTTACGTGTTGGTCGAAGACTCGCAGCTTTGGCCGATTCTCGCCCGCTTTTGACTATTACTCAGCTTTTGGGGTCCCAAGTGATTTGCACTATTGACGAACCCCGGGTGCGCTTACATGTCGGTCATCAACACTCACAAGTTTGGCCGGTTCTCGTCCGCTTTCATGCACCATTACTCACCGCTTTGGGGTCCCGAGCGATTTACACGATTAACGATCCCCGGATGCGCTTACGTGTCCGTCATCAACACTCAAAGTTTTGGCCAATTCTGACCCATTTCGTGAACTATTACTCACCGCTTTGGGGTCCCAACCGATTTCTATAGTAGTTGAACCCGAAGTGCGCTTACGTGTCGGTCATCAACACTGCAGCTTTTGGCCGATTCGCCCGCTTCATGGACTATTACTCACCGCTTTGGGGTCCCGAGTGATTTCCATGATTGATTTAACCCTGGTGCGCTTCTACGTGTTTGGTCATCGACACTCGCGGTTTTTGTTGATTCTCGACCCGCTTCATGGACTATTACTCACCGCTTTGGGTCCCCGCGATTTTCTATAGTAGTTGAACCCCAAATTGCGCTTACGGTCGGTCATCAACACTCATGGATTTGGCCGATTCTCGCCCGCTTCATGGACTATTACTCACTGCTTTGGGGTCCCGAGTGGTTTCCACGATTGACGAACCCCGGTGCGCTTCACGTGTTTCGGTCATCAACACTCGCGGTTTTTGTTGATTCTCGACCCGCTTCGTGGACTATTACTCACCGCTTTGGGGTCCCGGCGATTTCTATAGTAGTTGAGCCCCAAAGTGCGCTTAACGTGTCGGTCATCAACACTCACAGTTTTGGCCGATTCTGGCCAGTTTCATGGATTATTACTAACTATTTTGGGGTCCCGAGTGATTTCCACGATTGACGAACCCCGGGATGCGTCTACGTGTTGGTCATCAACACTCGCGGTTTTTGTCGATTCTGACCCGTTTCCTGGACTATTAATCACCGTTTTGAAGTCCCAAAGCGATTTCCATGGTTGTCAAATCCCAAGGTGTGCTTACGTATTGGTCGTAAAGACTAGCGGTTTGGTCCGATTCTGTCCCATTTCGTGGACTATTACTCACTGTTTTGGGGTCTCGAAGTCATTTCCACAATTGACGAACCCCAGGGTGCGTCTACGTGTCGGTCCTCAACACTCGCGGTTTTTGTTGATTCTGGGCCGTTTAATGGACTATTACTCACCGCTTTGGGGTCCCAAAGCGATTTCCATGGTTGTGGAATCCCAAGGTGTGCTTACGTAGGTCGTCAAGACTCGCAGCTTTAGGCCGATTCTCGCCCGCTTTCTTGACTATTACTCAGCTTTTGGTGTCCCAAGTGATTTCCACGATTGA